>APFE031566048.1:49197-82139 GCA_000404065.3 Pinus taeda
AAGAATTGTTCATTTATGTAATGTAAAGGAGGTTGCCCCCTCGAAGAGGCTGAATTCTAAGGCGTTGATCTATCTTTTCTATCTTTTCTTGAGCTGGTTTCATAACAAGCTGACTGGCTCCGCACTCTTGGGACAATCACAATGGATTTCCAGGAGTTATATATGAGTTTTAAGTAGAACAACTACACACATACCCTCTGTGGACTCCAGGCGGGAGCCCTCTCTATCATCATCTCGCATAGGATGGAAAAATTGTTAAAAAAAGGCAATCATGGAGTTGTAGCTCAATTTAATGCCATCCAGGCAGTTGAAACCAAGCCGCCGCCAATTCTTCCTGAGATGAAACAGATTTTAAATAACCATCTGCCGGTCTTTGACAAGCCTCAGGGGCTTCCACCCTCGCGAGGGGAACATGATCATAGCATCACCTTGGTTCCAGGGGCCCAACCCCCAAATGTGCGCCCATACAGATATCCGTTCACCCAAAAGAATGAAATATAAAAAATCATCAAGGAACTTTTGGAAGCCGGTGTCATTCGTCCCAGCATTAGTTCTTATTCATCCCTAGTGGTCATGGTGCTCAAGAAATATGGGGAGTGGCGGATGTGTCCCAACTTCAGGGCCTTTAATAAGTTGACAGTCAAAGATAAATTTCCCATCCCGGTGGTTGATGATTTGATGGATGAACTCAATGGGGCTCAATTTTTCACGAAGCTGGATCTTCACTCAGGCTACCACCAAATTCACATGAAGGAAGTCGACATCCCCAAGACTGCATTCAGAACTCATGAAGGCCACTATGAATTCCTGGTCATGCCATTTGGTCTCTGTAATGCCCCCTCTACTTTTGAGATCCTTATGAACCACATTCTCAAACCATATCTCAGGAAATTTTTCCTTGTCTTCTTCGATGACATCCTCATCTATAGTTGCACTTGGGCCGCACATCTTCAGCATGTAGATCTACTCTTGCAACTGCTCTGCAAGCATAAATTATTTGCCAAGATGTCTAAGTGTTCGTTCGGCATGGCAGAGGTAGAGTATTTGGGCCACATTGTGTGGCATGAGGGTGTCAAGGTGGACCCCAAAAAGATCCAAGCAATGCAAGAATGGCCTCAACCTAAGACCTTGAAGAGCTTGCGAGGATTTTTGGGTCTCACAGGCTATTATCGTAAATTTGTCCGCAACTATGGTCGAATAGCGAAGCCCCTCACCTAACTCCTAAAGAAAAATTCATTCTTCTGGAATGAGAAAGCACAACAGGCCTTTACAGCTCTAAAAAATGCCATGTGTTCCACTCCAGTTTTAGCACTACCTGACTTCACCAAATCTTTTGTCATTGAATGTGATGCTTTGGGGACAGGTATTGGCGCGGTTTTAATGTAGGAAGGGTGACCATTGGCCTTCACAAGCCAGCAAATCAGTGGGAAGAATCAAGGCCAATCTACATACGAGAAGGAAATGATGGCCATATTACATGCAGTCGACACCTGGCGACCTTATTTATTGGGGCGACATTTCCAAATCCGCACAGATCATCACAGTCTTAAATATTTTTTGGAGCAACGCCTATCCTCCCCACAACAAAATAAATGGCTAGCCAAAATGTTGGGATATGATTATGAGATCATTTACAAGAAAGGAAATACAATAGGGTAGCAGATGCACTATCTCGCCAATTTGAGGAGGAAAGTACCCTGCTAGCTATTTCCCTCCCCATTCTAGAATGGATTGAAGAAGCTCGCAGGGAATGGTTTTCACACCCCGGGCTCTCCCAACTCATTTCTCAATTATAGGCAGATCCGCATTCCACCAAGGGCTATTTGTGGCAGGATGATATTCTTCGCTACAAGGACAGAGTCGTAATATCACCAACATCCACCTTCAAAAGTCACAGTTTGGCAGAAATGCACTCATCTCCCATTGCAGGACATTCAGGCTTTCAGAAGACGTATGCTCGCACCAGAAGATCATTTTTCTGGACAGGCATGAAAAAGGACATCCTTACCTTCGTAACTGAATGCGATGTCTGTCAATGCCACAAAGGGGAAACCGTCAACACACCTGGCACATTACAGCGATTGCCCATTTCGGCATCAATTTGGACGGAAGTTTCTATGGATTTCATTACAGGTCTTCCAAAGTCAGGGAAAAAGTCAGTCATCATGGTGGTTGTGGACCGATTGTCGAAGTATGCTCATTTCTGCGCTCTGCCCCACCCGTTTACACCCACCTTGGTTGCTCAAACTTTCATGGATTAGATCTTCAAATTGCATGGCATGCCCATTTCTATTGTGTCTGACTGTGACCCGATCTTCACCAGCAATTTTTGGCAGGAACTCTTCAGAATACAAGGCACTCAACTAAAACTCAGTACTTCCTACCATCCGCAAACAGATGGTCAAACTGAAGCAGTCAACAAATGTCTAGAAACCTACCTTAAGTGTTTTACTTCAGAAAAACAACACCTTTGGGTACAGTGGCTACCTCTGGCAGAATGGTGGTATAACACCAACTATCAAGCCACCACCAAAATGACTCCATATGAAGCAGTATATGGTCAACTCCCGCCCGCCTTCACCTACTTCATATCTCAAAGGCTGCTCAAAAGTACAGGCAGTGGATCAACTCCTACAACACCGCGCAACTATGCTAGCCCATCTTCGAGAGAATCTTCACCAAGCTCAGAACCGCATGAAGCAACAGGTAGACCAGCATCGCTCAGAGCGCCAATTTCAAGAAGGGGATCAGGTATTTTTATGGCTCCAACCATATAAGCAAACATCACTCAAAGACAAGGGGTGTTAGAAACTCTCTCCCAAATTCTACGGACCATATCAAGTACTTCAGCGCATTGGAGAAGTGGCCTACAAGTTGGCCTTGCCACCTACTGCAAAAATCCATCCAGTTTTTCATGTCTCATACCTCAAGAAAGTGATTGGGAACAATTGTAAAATTCAGACCAGTCTACCGGAATTGGACGAAGAAGGGTCCATCTGGCTTCAACCATAACAGGTCCTAGACACACGAGTCAAGCAACTGCGTGGCTGCATGATTAAGGAAGTCCTCGTCAAATGGAAAGACACCTCTCTGGAAGATGCAACTTGGGAGCGAGCCACTATTCTTCAACAGTTTCCGCAACTTCAGCCTTGAGGACAAGGCTAGTCTTAAGGGGGAGGGCATGTTAGGGTCCCACCCTAACCCCCTTATCTATGTAATGGGACCACGTCATAGTCAAGAGTCAATAAAGCCCATATTAATAATTGTAAGTGGTTAATCCGCAATTAATAACGGAACCACAGTTAGTTGCAAATGGGCCATAGTATTAGATAGATGGTATTAGTAATACCACGGTATTGGCCCGTGGTATTGCATGTATGAGTCCTATATAAAGGGTAGAGATTCCCTGTGAGGAGCATCGTGTCTTATTTTGTAATCGAGCTCTGCTCTATTGGAGGTTGCCCCCTCGAAGAGGCAAGTGAAAATTACTCTCTGAATAATAAAATCATTGCTATCCTGTGTTTTGGGTATCTTTTCTTTGCATATTCTGTATTCTGGGTATATTTTCTTCGCATATTCTATATTTGGGTATCATTTGCAGGTTAAGAGCATAACAATTGATCTTTGTGGGCTTCTGTTGTAAAGAGTAGAGTAGATTCTTGTATTTTGTTTTAGGAAATTACATGCGCTGTGAATCTACAGGGAAATCTATGTAATTGTAGTCTCTAGATCCTCAGTAAAGTGGGATAGGTAGATCACCCAGGCTACGTGAATATAAGAGAAGACTGTTGGGTTCTTGCTGGGTTTGGAAAATATTTTAGTGTGTGAGAATCAAAGGATCAAAGAGAAAACCAAATATAAGTATCAATATTTTATTTGATTTTAAGAATTTTTAAATTATGAACACAATTTCATATCCTAGATTATGATGATTGGTTCATGAGCTAATGTGGTTTTGTTGTGATGAAAAAAGTCATATTGCAGAGATAGCCTCATGGAGAAACTACTCATGGGGGTATGTTTTAATTTTGTTGCAATATTCTTCATGAAAAATCTCATGAGAGATTGTATTCCATAATGTAGGAAAAATTTGGACTTCCCGTTTGGGATAAGTGAAGCTCGCTAAAAGATTTAAACAACAACAACTTGAAGCTATCAGAGCATTAGAAAGTGTAGCAAGAAAGGATCAATTTGAATTTAGCCTTAGTCAAATTGAGTAAATCAAATTTCTACATTAGCTGGACAACTTGGAGGTAGTTAACTAGTGTGGGCTCTTGTCACTCAGTTAGATCAACAAATTCAAGTTAGTGGGCTTGGAGTTTAGCCATGCATGTGTTGATTGCTAAAATTTAGCAATATAGTTCACTCATTTTCAGTTGTACTCAATTAATTGACCTCTAACAATTAATAGATTCAATTGAAGGTTGGTAATGCAGTGAGACAATAGTCTGACTCAGAGATCTATCAGTTAACCGATCAATCAACCCAAAATAGCTCATACATGCATGGAATTTGAATTTTTCAGTTGGAGTGGAGGAGACAAAGGTTGTGTAACATTAATTATATACTAGTTGATTGTATAATTTTTTCATGTAGTCAGGAGATCAATTCCTTGAGAATTATGCAGGGAAATAGGGACTTCCCTATTGTTTAGGAGCTCAAGTTAGCTCAGAATTGTGCAAGGAAATAAGAGGCTTGAGGAGGCACAAATTGGCTAAGTGTTGGCCATAGGTTCTCATTCAAAAGAGAGAACATTTTTTCTTTTGCAGGTGGTTCTTAGAGCTAGAGCATGAAATTGTAATAGTTTCTCTATTCAATCGATTGATTCAAAGAGGCTTGAGGGCTTTTTCCCGGTTGGGTTCCCCTAGAAATCATTTTGTACTTGTGGTTTTGCTTGTTGCATGTCTATGCATGTTGTTCTAAATTGTGATTTCCATTCCATTGATTAATAAAGTAGAATTTGCGTCTCCTGATTTCAGATTGATTTCTTGAGCAGCTGAAATTTCTATCAAATTTATACATGGTATTGGAGCCCTAGAATCACATTAGAATCAAGATTTCAAAATTTTCCCTCAGGAATTTCGAATTTGCAGCTTCATTGTAGCAACTTTTCTTCAGATTTAGGAGAATTTCTTTTAGCGGGCTGAAATTGGAGTATGCCCTAGAGGGTAGCTTGAATTTCATATCCTGGAAGGACCGAATGGAAGCAATGCTTGATGATAATGGTGTGTTAGAATATGTTAAAACTGACATTGTGAAGCCCCAACAGTCTGATGCACAACGAGTAGCCCGATGGAAGAAGGATGTTGCAAAGGCCAGGAGAATTCTTATGGAAGGTGTGAGAGACCATGTGGTATCAAATATCCATGGCAAAGAAACATCATTTTCTATGTGGAAAACACTGACTGAGCTATTAGAAAATATCAGTGACCATAGAAAATTGGCCCTGAAAGACAAACTTTGAAACATTAGGATGTAGAAAAATGATATCATTCCACAATATCTCTTGAGATTCACTCAAGTTTGAGATGAGTTTGGAGGGGTTGGAGAGAATGTTGTAGAAGGTGATATGGTTAGCTTATCTCTTCTAGGCCTTCTAAAATCCTAGCACAACTATGAGGACTCTGTGAATGGAAGGGAAAAATTACCAAGTTGGGAAAGGTTGTGTTCTGATTTGGTTCAAGAAGGGATGAGGAGAAATACCAAAAATGGAGTATCATCCAGAGCAGAGGATGAAGAGAATTTTGCCTTGGTTGGGAAGGGGAAGAAGGGAAAAGAAAAGAATACCCAAAGAAAACCTAAATCCAACCAAAATAATGGCAAGAAGAAAGACTTGAGAAACATAAAAAAATTTCCATTGCCATGAATACAAGAATTATGCAACAAAATGTTCGCACAAGAATTCTAACAATAAGCTTTCAGGAAGAGTAGGAGGTGGAGCACTGGCTTCACAATTTGAATTAGACTTCACCTTAATAGCGTGCATGGCCAACACTATTATGGGGAGTGTGTGGTACCTTGATTCTGGTGCGTCGTTCCATATGGATGGATGCAAGGAATTTTTCTATAGCCTGGGGGAGAAGAATCTCGAGATGCATATTGAGTTGGGGGATAACGACAGATACAATGCTACACGAATTATTATTGTCACCTTTGAAAGGGAGAAATCCTCCCCTCTTCACCTCAAATATGTTATGTTTGTACTTGGGCTGAAGAAGAGCCTATCTTTGTAGCAGTATTGGAAGATAAAGGCTATGTTGTTATTTTCATTAAAGGGAAATCCTTTTTGAGACACATAGCTAACGGGAAAGCGAAGTAGATTCAAGTTTGTGTGAAGAAACTATACAAACTTGAGGTGGGAGATTGCACTACATTGAGTAGCAAGGCAGAAAAAGTGTAGAGTTGAGATGTTGGAGAACTTTGGCATAGGAGGATGCAACAAATTACTAGCGGTCTCCCTAAAGGCTCCTTTAACCAGCAACATGTATGCAATGGTTGCACATTGGGGAAATATGTCAAATCCACCTTCCATGGACAAGATAGAAGAGCATATGGAATCTTGGAGTGATTCCACTCTAATTTTTTTGGACCCTTCTCTACAGCTTCCACAATAAAACATAAGTACTGTGTAATTTCTATTGATGATTTCTCTAGAAAGTGTTGGATTTTCTTCATGAACAAAAAGGATGAAGTGTTTTCCAAATTTGTAGAATTTAAGGTATTAGTTGAGAAGGAGACTAGGAAGAATGTGAAGTCTCTTAGCAGTGACAATGGAGGTGAATTTGTTTCAAATGCCTTCAAGGATATTTGTGCCAAAGAAGGTATTGAAAGAGCACTAATATCACCCCATAATCCACAGGGGAATGGGGTAGCTGAGAGGAATATCAAGAGCATAATTGGAGCTGCAAGAGATATGCTACATGATTAGGGGCTGCCATTGCATCTATGGGTGGAAGCATGTAACACAACAGTTTACTTGCAGCACCAGAATCTCCATTGAATACTTGGTATGATCACACCGGAGGAAGATTTCTCCGGGAGAAAGTATGATGTGTCTCATTTCAAAATTTTTGGAGCTTCAGTTTATTGTCATGTCTCCAAGAATTCGAGGAAGAAACTTGAGCCTACAACAGAGTTGGGAGTTTTTGTAGGATACACCATAACTCCATACACTTACATAGTGTATTTATCTTCACTGAGGATGACAATGGTGAGGAGAGATGTTAAGTTTGATGAGAAGAAGGCTATGAGATTCTCTCTGGAATAAGAGTTGAGTATCCCACCAGAGTAGGATCTTCTAGCTCAAAAGGGGGATCTCAAGATGATCTTCATGAAGTTTTGGAACAACCACAAATGGAGGAGTAGGGCGGAGGTCGAGTGGTGACACCCACTCAACCATAAACATCTAAAGAAGTGAGAAAGAGAACCAGAGAAGCTAAAATATTGTTGTGGGATGTTAGGGAGAATTTGGGATCCCCTACATTAGTGTGCGGGCATAAGAGGTCGTCATATATGTACACTAGTTACATGGCTCTCATGACAGAGCTCATTGAGTCAGAGCCTTCTTCATTTGAGGAAGAAGTTTCTCAACCTGTTTGGGTTGATGCCATGGTGGAAGAATATGATCCATCATGAAGAATAATGTATGGGAAGTGGTGCTAAGACCAGAAGGGAAGTCAATGATTGGTTCCAGATGGATCTTCAAAGTGAAGCATGCAGCTGATGGGAGCATCGAGAAGTACAATGCCAAATTTATGGCCAAAGAATTTTCTCAGGTAGAGGGAGTTGACTATAAGGAAATATTTCCCCCTGTGGCAAGGTATTCTTCCATCAGATCAATTCTGCATTAGTTGCAGAAATGGGGTGGAAGATCTACCAGATGGATGTGAAGACCACCTTTCTTAATGGTGTTGTTGAGGAGGAAATTTACATAGAGCAACCAAAAGGATTTGAGACATATGATCGAGAGTCACATGTGTGCAGACTCAAGAGAGCATTGTATGGTCTCAAACAGGTGCCTCGAGCATGGTACACTCAACTCGACAATTATCTCAATGGACTAGGCTTCTACTAAAAGTGAAGCAGATGAAAACCTCTATCACATTGTGGTAGGTGGTAAGTTGCTTATTCTTGTTTTGTATGTTGACAATTTAATAATGAAAGGTTATGAGCAACTGGTTCGCTCTTGCAAAGAGTATCTTACAAGGGAATTTGAGATGAAAGACATGGGCTTAATGCATTACTTCCTAGGGCTGGAAGTATGGCAATATGATGGTGAATTTTTTGTGTCTCAAGGGAAGTATGCTTCTAAAATACTTCAAAGATTTCACATAGATAATTGTAAGCCTATAGACACACCTATAGCTACAAAGTGGAGGAAGAAGAATGTTACTTCAGGTGAAGAGGTTGATGCTACCATTTACAGGCAGATTGTTGGGCCTTTGATGTATATTGTGAACACAAGACCTGACATGTGCTATGAAGTAAAGCAACTTAGTCAAGCTATGATGAGGCCTGCCAAGATGTATTAGAAGGCAACAAAGCATATGTTATGGTACCTTAGAGGAACTACTGAGTATGGATTATGGTACATGAGGAAAGAGGGAGTGAAGCTCCAAGGCTTCATTGATGTAGATTGGGTGGGGAGTCCATTAGACAAGAAAAGTAATTTAGGTGTTATCTTCAATGTTGGGTCCACATCTATTTATTGGTACAACAAGAAGCAGAGTTCTGTGGCGCTCAACTGAGTAGATGTTGAATACATGGCTGCAATTCAAGCAACATGTGAGGCCATATGGATGAGAAAAATACTTTTGGGTACTTTCAGTCAGGAGATTAATCTAATAGTGACATATTGTGTTAATAAGAGTTGCATTAAGTTCTCTGAGAATCCGATATTTAATGATAGGTCCAAGCAATTGATATCCAATATCATCATTTGCGGGATTGTGCACATAGGAGAATTATGTTGCTACAATACATTCCAACTGAGGAGCATGATGCTAACATCTTGAAGAAGGCATTGTCAAGAGGTAAATTCTAATTCCACAAGTGCAGGATAGGGGTGCTGAAAAGCCCTTTCTTACTAAGAGGGAGTGTTTGAAAGTGTAGTAACAAGACTCAATTTGACTTTAGCCTTATTCAAATTGAGTAAATCGAATTTCCACATCAACAGGATAACTTGGAGGTAGTTAAGTAGTGTGACATGGATCTTGTCACTCAGTTAGATCAGAAAATTTGAGTTAGTGGGGTTGGAGTTCGGTCATGCATGAATTGATTGTTAAATTTTAGCAATCTAGTTTAGTTGTTTTCAGTTGTACTCAATTAATTGACCTATAACAATTAATAAAGTCAGTTGAAGGTTAGCTGTGTAGTGAGACAACCATCTAACTCAAATATCTATCAGTTAACTGATTAATCATCCCAAAATAGCCCATACATGCATGGAATTTGAAATGCTCAGTTGGAGTGGAGGAGATGAAGGCTAGTGTAACATTAATCGTATACCAGTTGAGTGTACAATTTTTGCATGCAATCAAGAGATCATTTCCTTGATAATTGCACAAGGAAATAGGAACTTCCCTATTGTTTAGGAGCTTGAATTAGCTCAAAATGGAGTAAGGAAATAAGAGGTTGGAGGATGAAGAAATTGGCTAAGTGTTGGTCAAAGGTTTTGTTGTAGCTACTACACAAACACCTAAAATTTTGGGAATATTCAAGTTTTGGGTTCCCCTCTGCTCACCTCAGACCACTTGGGACATGATCAAATTTTAATTTTTCAACCTCCCCATGACTCGTTCTTATAAAACCATATCAACGCTCATATCTACATGGTGCACAACGCGTTCATTATTCTTGGCTTACCTCAAAACCTAATCACACTGATGCATTAGGATTTGCTAGAATACCTTATGTCGATGATCTCACCCCGCTATGGTCCACACCCTTGCACATTCAGTCAGGTTTTGTAAAATCATTTTCTTGCTCAGGTGCATTTAAAGCCCTTGATTTGTTAATTAAATTCCTAACCCTATTTAAGCAATTTGATCCACTAGGTTACATTGTCACAATAATTCTATATCTCTTACATTACTTGTGGTTTCCCTACTGTTTGAAGGATTTCCATGATGCAAAATTCCTACCTTGATGTTCTCTCTCTAAAATGAAACCATAACCTGGGTCCTTGACATAACAACTGCGTGGTCATCATTGGAATTGAGTCAAATCACATGCTTGAAGGCTTAATAAATTTGAGGGATTGTTGTTTACATACCTAAGATTGAACCTTTAAAGACACATTTGCACATCATTTATCATACCTTTAATAATCTCACTTACATTAATAGTATTTGTTACATCATTTAAAGCACCTCTAACATCTCTTATAACAAGTCCTTTTAAGCGCCAATCCCCTATTCATTGTGCTTTTAGGTCTTAAAATTTAAGTGTGCAAAGGATTTTTCACGTGACATATAATATTACCAATATCTAATATTACTTTTGTACATGCAGGTTTGGTAATAAAGGATGTTTTGTGTCATCTCAAAAATATTACAATGACACCTCACAGAGGTATGAAGACCAAAGTATCTAAGCCAACACCCACGAGGTCTCTACATTGCAAAACCACACTTATGAGCACGTTGAATGTGAATTGTTGATCACAGATTAGATAAGCTATGAAGGGGTCATAAACGTGGCTAGAATGGAAGAAGCACACTAGGAATTTAGTGTTAGGTGATGACCATTGCACTTAAAGCGAAGATGAGGGCGCAATCCAAGTGGTTAAGGGGCTGTGTTAACATTGTCTTCACACACCAAGCAATGGGTTTAAATTGGAATTCATTACATCAAGGTGATTAATGAGCTCACATTTCAAAATATTTGCTACAAATCCATACAAATAATTCGATGAATTTTTTGATTGGCTATCACATAATTCAAGTGTATGAGGTTCAGGAAAAGGAAGCTAAGTAAATGTGTATTAATATATGCCAATAAATGCAAACCATAAATTGAAAAGGCATCACTTTAGTTTCATGACATTTCTTTAAGGCACAACATCATCCCATGGAAATAAAATCTTGAAAGCAGCCTAAAGTTTCAAATTATCAATGTTCAATGTGTCTCCAGGATAGTGATTGGACTCTTATTGAAATAACAAATATACATATCAAGATTGGCATGCTACTTGGTCATCCAGTATTAATGCACTCTCCATTAAAGAAATTAAGAGCAGCTTGGATACTTATCAAATGACAGTTTTGTTAAATGAGAATCATGCCACACGTCCAAGCGTCAGAGCCTACACATATAGCATGGTTATTGGTAAACCAAACCCAAAGGGTTATCAGTAAGCCTACCAAATCATGAATGACACATGTGTAATCTCATAATGAACTAAAAATAACAAGATGGAACAAACTATGTAAGGCATGCTACACAAAGTCATTCACAAAAGGTGTTGTTGATAGTTAGTGTTTTATTGAAAGGCGTCGTTGGTTAAAGACCACAATGAGAATTCATATAAAAAAATATGTGCTAGGATTTTGGGCACAAATAAATGACCAATGTATGAAGAGCATGATGCAAAATCACAATAAAAGATGTGTTGAAAGGTTGGTCAAAGGAATGTCGAGTACTCCTAATAAAATGTGTTGCTTTGGTGTCTCTGTCATATGCCTGGTATTGTATATTAGCAATGTGTGGGATGATATTACAATGTGAATGTTTTTGTTATCATGCTTGTGGTGAAGGATCATGAACTCCCTTACAAAGCCAATGGCCATTATGTTGTTGCTAAGACAATGCTTGGACGAAATACTGTTGGTATTGGTGTCATTGCCAGTGGTGTTGCGAGGTCTTTGCCAAGACTAGCAGGAGTGACACAAAAGTTACAACTGTGAATTTTCTAGATCAATGTTTTCTTAGAATATACACTTAAGCGGTCCCGCAATTAATTTTCAATGTAGGCCAGAACTTCGTGTGACCACCCCTCCCCACCACCCCCCCTTTCATGATTAGAACACCTAGAGGTCATAAAATCGCAGCAGAGAAGCCCAGAGGTATGCCCTAAAAATGAAACCATCCTATTATGCGACTTTGCGGCTACTATGAGTGTGATTTTCTTTAGATTACATTTCCCAAATGTGACCTCTATATTAGTCACATCTCTCTAGGTTTCCTGATCACATTTTGAGTTCCAGCAAACCATCTAGAAGCGTGACCAACTTTATATTGCGACTAGGCGACCTCTAGTAAGTTGCACTTTTGTTGAAGTCGTAGGATGACATTCCAATGCCTTAGGAAAGCCTCCAGGAAGTGCAACCTAGCTAACACGCGACTGTGTGACCTCCAGTAAGTCACATTTCTACCCAGGTCACATGCAACTTGGTTGTAGTGCGACTGTGTGACCTTCGTAAGTCAAAAACTACCTCACATGTCGCCATTTCTCTCGAAGGTCACGATGTCTTCAACAGGTTGTGATTTTGTTGAGCTTCTTTGAGTCACATTTCTAAATGCGATTGGTATAAATATTGCAAAGGTGCCATGATCACCATGTTAAATCCTACATCAAGTAACAATAAAAAGATTTGTTAAAAATAAATAAATAAAAATTTGGAAACATGATGCAGGCGCCGTTTGTGCACATGATGAAGATAAATTGTTCATATGATTGATAAATGTGCTGACAGATTGATAAATGTATGGTGCATTGATTACAAATCAACTCTTGGATAACATTACCGATGGTAGAGGGATGTATACTCAATGTCCAAATGATGAGGTATTTCGTTACATGACAACTATTTATAAGTGATCACCATTATATTATGTATAAAGGTAAATATTTCCATGAAGGAAGTATAGACAACTCTCGCACCGCTCGATGTTGCAGGAAGTTAGAGAAGGGTCGTACAATAGGAAAACAAAGCAAGGAGGCTTAGTCTTGTTAATTGAGTTGTCTCTTATTCAAAGTAATGGAAGTTACATGATTGGTTTTGCTTATAATATTCCATTTCTTTTGACTACTGTAATGCTTAGATTATGGATGAACATATGTGGTATTGAGAAGAAACCTTCATGGTTTTCCAAAATCAGATTCAAGGAAGTGGGCCACATGCATTAGAATGTTAGATCCTGAAGCCCAAGAAGTTATATGCCTCTTGGCACTACCTTTCCTCCATAGAAGATAACAAAACTCTGGATCATTCATCCTAAACACCACTTGATTCAAGCAAAGATAGAGATATGGATAGTTCTTTTAGGAATTGCTGCCAACATTTTGGAGCCCAGAGACACCTTGCAGAAATTAGTTTCATTGTTAAAATTATGGTGTAGAAAGGGACTAAATAGGGGTAAAATTGAGGGAGCGTGAATGTTGATCTCGACGGAAGAGTTAGGGTTTCCTTAAAAATTTTCAACTAAGGTTTCGACCTGAAATCAAATCCAATCAAGATCCTAGAACCTGTTGGAAATATAAGAACACAATAATAAAGGATGGTTGGATTTAAGCAAGGCACAAGCAAGCAATTCAATGGTTCATTCAAGTCTTCATGGTTTCAAAACAGTATTGGCAATAAGAACCCTAGGGTTTCTCAGAACCTTTACTCTCCTATGAATATGTAAATGTTCTTGTCAAGGTGTCAGTAGCTATATTGAGATCTATTGAGCATGTACTAGGCAATAAGAATGAGAGAACAATGAAGAATTTCAAAAGTCATGAGGGCAGGTCAAAGGTCATGGTAGGTGAAAAATTACCTCACGTATCTAAATGTTCCCTCATGCCTCATTGTAAGGGGATTTTAGCACTTGAGTTGGGGCTAGGACTAGATAGTTGATTTGTGCTTGAGCGCTAGAGGCACTCAACTCTTGGCAGCTAGTAGGAGGATATACAATGATGCTAGGGTTTTGCATTGGGAAATGGCATGAGCAACCCATTTTCCATTGTTGGGCTTTGATGAATTACATAATATGTACTTGTATTTACAATAACAATAATAAAATGTTCTTCATTTTTGGCACTGATTCCCATGCTTGTTCATAGCGGTTGTATTGGCTGTCTGATATTTTCACTGTATTTGTGTGTGCATTCACACATGTAATATGTTATGGACTGGTTCGTAGTTGTTGTCTGTATGTTTTCTTTCGAATCTATGCTTACTTATTTCTCACCATGTCGGTGATCTATTGTGAACTAATTTTCAATTAATCTCTCACATGTTCTTGATCATGTGTGTCTGATCGGGTTTGGATCGTTGATCCTTCTCATGGAATACTTCCTCTTATTATCGTTGTGAATTTCTTGTACCTCTTTTGTAGTTCGTCAATCTTGACCTGAATTTGTTTCAATGTCTAGGAATTTCATTCTTGTCCTCACTTTGACACCTTTTCATTTGATAACTAAGAGCGCAAACATTCAAGGTGGAAGTCAGGCCTACATATCGGATGGGGCTCCTATACCAAACCGTGTGAGTTCTAGTTGGTACCTCACATTGGGGAGACCCCCTAGCTGTTGGTGGCATCCAATACCGTCAACAAGTTCTCATTTAGAAAAGAGAAGAATTTTTCTTTTGCAGGTGGTGCTAAGAGCTAGAGCATGCAATTGTGATAGTTTATTTATTTAAATGATTAATGCAAAGAGGCTCGTGGGCTTTTTCCTTGTTGGTTTCCCCTAGAAATCATTGTGTACTTGTGGTTTTTCTTGTTGCATGTATATGCATATTGTTCTAAATTGTGATTTCCATTCTGCAGATTAGTAGATCAGTAGAATTTGTGTCTCATGATTTCAGTTCGATTTCTTGAGTAGTTGTAATTTCTATAAAATTTCTACATAAAGTGTGCATCAACACTGTATATTGGAGGCAGGAAGAACTCTAAGAAAAGATGGAGATTAAGTTAGATTGTGCGTAGAAAAAGCACCAAAAATTAAAAAGAGCCGCTGAAAGGTGGCTGATCGAATGAAGTTCATCCAATGAGTTGCTAGGAAAACCAATTGCGTATGTGAAATATATTATATAAAGCTATGTATATAAAGATCCAAATACTTATATGCTTGGTTTAAAGCATGTTTTCCATTTTTTTTTAGGTATAGAATGTCAAGGACGATGTTCCTCCAAAGGGGTGGGGTTTATGACAATCCCTGGCTAATTCCCCTAGTGTAAACATTAACCATTTTATTATAATTAAAATGGCTGAGAAAATTGGACACAAACTCTAGAGTTTGGGGGGGCATATTTCTTGTGAAGATATGGTTTTTATTAATTCAAGTTATGGAGAACTAACTGTTGTGCCTTAATTGGCTGGTTGCACCTTAACTGTAACTGGAAAAAGAGTGGACATGAACAATACTCCTATTTGAAAAAAATATTAAAAAAAGAGGAAAATAAATAAATAGAAGAATAGTTTGTGATGGAAAGAGACCAGGTTGAGGAGTGGCGTAGGGCACTATCATAATAACATCCCCACAACCACACACAAAATGGAACCATCAGTCGAAGACCGAGAAAACGGGCCATGAGTCTCGCAAGTTGACACATAATTGTATACGGTTGTTATAGTGGTAATGAGGTCGCAAAGGGATTTCTCGACAAGAGGAGGAAAAGAAGGGGGATTCCTATTCATCCATGCGGGGGTTATTCTTCCAAGGTAGGGGATTACTTGCTAACAAGTGGCAAAGTCAGGACAGGGAAAAAAATTCTTCATGAAGAGGAGGGGAACGAAAAAAAGATTTGAATAGAGAGAGTTTCTTAGGAATAGGCCAGTTTAGGAAGTCCAAGAGGGATTTTTGGATGAGGATTGAGAGCAATGGCTTGCCTAACGTTGAAAAAACAACCATGTGTGGCTTGCCTTAGGATTGATTAACCCACTGGGAAGTTTGTGGATTGATGAAGCTACTGACCAGGAGACATAGATACTCAGGTACATGGGGTAACTGAGGAAACACTAGGTGTGTCCATGGGATGGGAACATTAGTGATTGCACTCTAGGAATAAATACCTAACAATGGTGATCTATGTGCTCCCATGGTAGTTTATCTAGTTGAGGAACCTTCCTATATTGAGCCCTTCTCCTCTTGAAATTAAGTAGTGGCTTGCTTGAGTAGAGAAATTTTGAGGTCTAAAATGGGCCTCAAAGTAAAAATTTACAACCAAAATCAACTTTGTAATAACCAATAGGATTCAAGATAATGATGTCAACCATGGGGGATGATTCACCATTTTGGAGTAAAAATATATATAATATATATATATATATATATATATAATATATATATATATTATATAATATATATATATATATATATATTATTTTTCAACTCATCTCCCTATGATTTTACTCAAATTTCAAGTGGGAGAAAATCTTGGATGCAAAAGTTAATTCATCATCCAAGGAGTACCCATGTTGCATACTTTCGATGGCCTCACCACACGAAAAATGAGAAATACATGAAAATGTGATTGCAATCATGTTTTTCATGTATTTCTCATTTTTCGTGTAGCAGGGTCCATCAAAAGTATGCAACATGGTTACTCCCTAGATGTGGAATTAAATTATGCATCCAACGAGTGCTCCCACTCAAAATTTGAGTAAAACCATAGGGATATAAGTTGAAAAAATAGTTTTTTCTTTTCTCCCTACAAAATTTGATGGTGTAATCTTATCTTATTTTATTATTTCCACTATTATTTTATAATATTCCTTAGGAGACCCATTTTAGACCTCAAAATTTCTTTAATGAAGTGCTGATGAAACCACCAAGAGTGGCTTTCCTTAAGACTAAAGAAACCACTGGGAAGTTTGTGGTCTAAAGAAATAATCTAGATTTATGAAGTAACAAAATGAAACACAAATTGCAACAAAAAAAAAAATAATGAAACTAAACTTCAATTAATAAATATCAAATGCTCAAAGTTGTTTACATGTAGAATGAAAGAAAACTAGCTCGAGCAGTGGTAACTTATCTCTGAGAAGAGATGTGATGGTTAAATGCCTTCTGAATTATGTTACAATGAGGCTATGAGGCCTTTTTATCATGAATAAACAATGAGAAGCCTTATACATCCCAAAACCTAACCCTAGGAGATGAATCACCAAAAGCTTATGGGCCCCAATGGGTCTAGTTCGAACATTAACTTCCCAGGGTTGTACCTTTGGCATACGATCTTCATTTGGCATGCACAATATCCCATTAGAAAGGTAAATAGGAGGAAAAAAAATTCCTACCCCAAAAGACATTGTTTAGGGCCTCAAAATGGCTTTGGAAGTTCAAGACCTAAAAATTGCCAAAAATAGAAAATTGTCAAAATAGGAAATCATGATGAAAAATAGGAAAATAATAGGAAACAATGTTGGGGGTGCAAATGGAATAAGAAGGTGTCCACCAATATCCATATGGATTAGTCCTCCCCCCTTAAGAAGCAATGAGCCCCATTACATTGAGTGTCTCCATGAGATGGGGAAACTTCTGCTAAACTTGGTCCTTGGTGAGCCACTTGCCTTGGTGCAGGAGCTAGTGGACTTTGAAAACCCAATACAGTTGGGTCCTTTGTTGGAAAGTTTTCTTAATATGTGTGTCCATGATCAAATCAATTCTGGGCTATTCAATGCAATCTGGGTTTACTATGTTGGTGTCAGTTGCTCAACGATGTTTGAGTTGTTCAACAATGGTGGCAAGTGTGGCTGAAGGTGGTCCACATTAAATACTGGGTGCAGACCAAGGAATGGGGGGATACTTAGCTTGGAAGCATTGTCACCAATAGCCTTGGTGATGGTGCAAAGCATGTATTGGACTGGTCAAAGCTTTTTATGGGCTTCGGAAAGGCGCTCCTTCTGCAAATGCAACCAAACCTTGTCACTCACTTGAAACTTATGTGGCACCCAATGTTGATCATGGCGTTGTTTGTACTCAGTATTGGCTTTATCCAAGATATCATGAACTTTCTAGAAAATGTGCTAAATGCGTTCAATAAACTTGATGGCTTTATCAACTTCAGATTGAACATGTGAAAATTCTACATGTGTAGTTCCAAGAGGCATTGCAACATCAATAGGGTACAAAGGTTGAAGTCACAAACCCATCTGAAAGGGGTTGTAGCCAGTTGAACTATGGAGAGATTTGTTGTTGCTGTGTTGAAAATAAGGGAGACTCCCATCCCATGTTTGTGGATTCTTAGAGTTGTACATGTGCAGTATGTGCACTATCATCCTATTGACGACCTCTATCTAGTCATCAGTCTCGGGGTGGAAGACAGTGGAATTTGTGAGCTTGTTGTCCAACAATGACCAGAGTCTCAAACAAAATGCGCTTAGGAACCTGATATCCCAATCTGATATGATGGTCTATGGGAGCCAAAAATATACCCCCACCCATTTGAAGAAGAGCTTGGTAGTGGCTTCTGTTGTGATACTCTTCTTTCAAGCAACCAATATGGCCATCTTAGAAAATCTATTAATGATCATAAACACATAGTCATTACCATGCTTAGTCGAAGGAAGGACAGAAATATATGCCATGAAGATGTATTCCCAAGGTTGGATAATAGTAGGTAAACGGGTTTACAACCCTTGCTTCTTAATGGTTGGATTGGAGATGGCACAAACAATATATGATCTGATGTATTTGCAAACATTTTGTTAAAGTTTCAATAAATAAAAATAGTTCTACAACACTGCCACTGTCTTCTCCACTCAAAAGTGCCCTGCTATCTAACTATAATGTGACTCTTAGATCAACTTAACATGCTTACTTGAAGGAACAAAAAGGTGTCACAGGTAGCACAACAATGTATCTTGGAGGTGGAACTCTAGCACTTGCTTATTTTCCATCAACATCTGGTATACGATGGTGAATTTTGGATCATTTTTGTATAGTTGTAGCCATCAAGAAGTCTAGTTCCCACAATAATTGAGAACAATGGTTAGTGCCACAACTAGGGGCCGATTGAGGCAATCTGCAACATGATTGGTGCTACCCTTCTTGTAATTAATGTTTAAATGGAGTTGTTGCTTATATGTGGACCATTTCTAATCACGTTTGTTCTGTAACTTTCCCTTTGTAACAACCCCAAAGGTCGTAATGGGTTGGATCCTGTGCTCTGATATCATATGTAACAACCCCATAATTAAAATATGCAACTAATTAGATCAATCATATGATTAATAATCAACACATAACTATTCCACTAATTAACATAGAATTTCCAAAAACATTAGCATAGACAACTTATTTGTGGCGATAATATTCCTTACTTGTGATTTTTGAGTTGAATGCTATTTGAATCTCGCTAATCGCAAGAAAGTTTTTGGGACGACTCTCCACCCAACTGTAGGCTTAGCTGCACATAATATTTCTATAGCTGGCCACCCCTGAGCCCTCAATCAACGTACTACTGTCAGAAAATCCTTTGTCTCACAACATTTTTCTCTCAAGAGAATGGATGAAGGAATGATGAATCTCATATTCCTCATTGTCCATTAAATATATCAAAAAATGGAAAGGGAACCGCATGCATACATTCCATGTGTCAACATGCAACTTTTATTTCTTTATTTTAAGTTTTACTTAATTTAATGTTTCTCTTAGTTTAACTCTTTCTCATATTATTCCTTTTTACTTTTTGTTAAACTTACTTATTTTTACTATTTTTATAGTTTACTTATATATATATTTATTTAGAACTCCACTTTATTATTTACTATTTTATTTATTTATTAGTATTATATTCTTCTCATTATTTATTATTTATTTACTATTATTATCTTTCCTTTATTTATCATTATTTCTTGTCTTTATTGTTTATTATATATATATTATATATATATTTATTTTATTATTTTTATTATTATTCAGGGACATTACATACTCCCCCTCTTTAAGGAACTTCGTCCCGAAGTTAAGTTGAATCATTTAACATTTTATCTATTTAGTTATTTATTACTTCACATTTGCCCTACACCCTCTGCTGAACTAGTATAACCAACATGCATCGAAAGTTTCCACAACACCCAGGAAATCTCAAGGAATTGTTGTCATTTTTCCCACTTTTCGAACCAGGTATAAGCCTCATCAGTTTGTATCATAGCCCAAGTCTGGCCCCAAGGCTCGTGCCTGACTCATACCTCATCTTCCCCAAGGTAGGCACTCGAGTCAGTACTCCATGCAATAGTACTCCAGGCATCTTGAAAGGCTGGCCCACTCCCTCCACACTCACTAAGGTGCACAACCCTAGGCATCAAATTCCTTCCACCCCCACCAAGCTTCGGCATCCCAATCCAATATTAGACACTTGGCCTACAAGATCAGGCATTTTTCCTCCTCAAGATGGTCCCATAGCCCCTCAGGAGCTATACATCAAGATCTATACAAGACAAAGGAACCACTGGCATTTGTAGTGTTGAATGAGTTTGTCCCCAACCCATATAGTGTTACATATTCTCCTTCCCAGGTATGGGCTCTTACGAGATCATCAAATAGATCAGCCCTCTCAGCCCATTTGTGGAGTTCCTGTCTGTCATCACATCTCAACATGCAACTAATGCATTAGTTATAATCATAGTATCATATAAAATAATCCACATGCCAATTCTTGCATGTCATCATGATAACATAACATCATCATTAATCACAACATTCTAAATAGTAAAAAACTGCACACTCTTGCTCAATGTTATCAGAATCAAACCGGTGATTGAAATGGAAAACCATGTGGACTGGGCACCGGTCAAAACCGGACCAAAACCAGTAAAAAACCGAAAAAACCAGTTTATCAAAAACACATAAAATATTCATATTTTAATGAAAAACGTATATATTCATGTGCATCCATATGAATCCAAACCATTTATATACAAACATGCAAAAGTTTTCATTTACATAGCATGTAAGGGTGCACATAACCAAAATAGCATCGAGTGCAATCCATCTCTAAACCGAAAATGCATCAACAAATAGGCTCTAGATGGTTTCTATCATAAAAAAAAATCGTGCTACAACAAATTCCTACATATCATCAAAATCATTGCCTATATTGGGGTCTTCGCCATCAATATAACCATTTAGGCATTAAAATAAGATAGAAAAATGTAACATGTCATGTCAAGATTTTATTTGAGTGATGGGTACATTTTTAGTAGAGTCATGGTAGAAGAGTTCGACAACCATTTCCACTATCATCAAAGTACATAGAGGGCTTGGTTCTCTTTATTAAATACTAGCTCCATACCCTCGTACATGACAAAATCCAATGGAAACATTGCAATCCCCCCAATCCTGGAAAACTATTAAGTTTCTTGGATTTTGAGTGAAATCTAAAATTCTACTTTCTCCATATGAAATGCAATGAAGTTGGAACCACTCTCAAACATCCTGAGTCATTTCATGGTAATGTTAAAAATTTAAGTAAAAGTGACATTTTCCTTTTCCTTTTCATCCTTTTACTTTAAGAATTTAGCATTACCATGAATTATGTAGCAATACTAGGGCCATAGGCTTGAATATTAGGCTAGGCTAGGGAAGAGTAAGAAGTGGGCCAACTAACTAAAAAATAAATAAAAAATAAAAAAAAAGACAATTTTTTTTTGCACAAAACCGGTCTTGAATTGGTCGGTTCAGACCGATTTTTCCTCCAAACGAGTCGGACAAGCCGTAACTGGTTCGGTTCCGATAACACTACTCTTGCATGTCATAAAATTTTCCTGCAACTACCACATGTTTCACATCATGAAATACCCTCATAAGTTATAACATGAACATATCAACATCAAAGATATATCATGCCATTCCATAATAAATGGAACCACATGTCAATATAGCCTCATATCATAACATTATAAATATGAAAATCATCCCAATACATATCGAACACTATAACATTCTTATCATAATTCATCAGAAAAATCAATTTGATTTTATTGTATAAACAATGAATAGTAATAAGATTATTCAACATCCATCCAACATCTAGGTTATCTCGTCAATATTATTAATGTCATGTTTTCATCAATATACCAGTTTCTTTTCAATAATCATTTCCTATTGTTTCAACTAGGAAGTTGACAATTTTACGGTATGTAGTCATTTAAGTACATCATTAACTTCAAATGAGCCTCATCATCTTGAGCTCTAAACTCTAGTCATGTATTCTTCCTTTCCCAGTGAAATTTAGTGAAATTCATTCATGCCAAGCTTTAAAGTTCCATAATCATTATAAATATTTTTTTTATCCCTTCTAGTACCATTCTACTTAATGCACACAAACACTCGGTCATCATTGTTCAAGTCTTTTGTCATGCTTAATCCCCGTGCACAAGAGATGGTTGATCCTTGGTGATTTACCCATAACTCGATCATTATTTTTGTTCACTCTAAAATATTTTCTTATTAATTTTCTATCTCAATATCACTTTATCTCTTTTATGAAATACTTACCTTTATTTACGTTGTTATAGGAATTATTCCTCTTAACTTTTGACTTGTAATGTACCATCGTTAATTCAAAATCTAAAGTGTTCAGAATCACTACTACCATTATTATCCAAAAAAGGTTTGTATGCCTAATGTGCTTGGCAATGAATTCTTTCAATACTAATGGCACAACTTGATAGTTGTCCTATATGAAGTCCCATTAAATCGTTAATCCACTCATGGGTTGATTACTTATGCAACCTAATGTCATCATACTTCCTACAGTTCCTCAAAAATGACCTTCACCATTATCATGATCATTTAACTTCATTTGTTGATTGCCAATGTTTTATTTCTACTATGGATTGTCCTTCTATGGAATATTCTATTATGATTCTTTCACCATTTTTCACAGGATTATTCATTCACAAGATACCACCGGAGTAATAAGTCCAAATCTTCCATCATGTTCTAGAAATGACTTCTTGTTGATTTCTTACACTTATTTATAAAACTTCCCCTTACCTGCCTTAAGTATAATTATTACTCTTTTATGTTCATCTCAACCTTCAAAGTGGGTTTTAACTATCATCAATAGAAAATTGCAAGTTCATCATTTTCTCTTCGTTTCATAATATAGCTTTCATAGTTATATACCACTAACTTTGGTGATCAAACTTAGAAACTTTTCCTGATTCTTAAAACCTTGGTTGATATACATATTTTTCCAAGTTTTCATTTTAATAATGGGTTCACAATCCCTTCAAGATTAAAGGGATACTATTTTAAGTGGTATACTTATTTCTTCCAATTTGACTTCATTTGACATCACTCCTTGGGGGATTGTACTTCTATTCTCCTCATTGTGTAAGAAATCAAATCTGGTACCAAATCTTACACCTTTCTCAATTAAAGTGTTACTAATGTTAAAACTACCTTAATAGTTTAAGATGTATTTCCATGAACCCATCACTTGATCTTAGTTTCATGGGAATGCCATCCATCTATTACCTTTGCTTTGTCTAAATCTTTGTTTTAAACCCTCATAAAAATCTTAAAATCCAAAGTGTATTTTACCATTAGCAACTTCGAAAGTTCAAAATGACTTTTAACAACTAAGATTATTTAATTTACATATTTACAGTTTCACTAAAAATCAGAAGTAAGGTAAAACCCATATTTCTGTTACACTTTCTTATAGTAATTATGAGAATCTTGTCATAAATTGGATTAAAATAAACATGTACTTCATAATTGTGATAATCTATCACTAATAACACTCACCAAATATAAAGAGAACTACATAAATATATATGATTTATATCATGTCCTCCCAAATATTATCATAAACATAGCAGTTGTCTATAATGCGACTTTTTGAAAGCCTTTCCGGTGGGTTTTTCCAGTCAAAATCCGGCAGCAATTTATTGGAATCGCAAGTTTGATAACTAGTTTCTGGACAATCAAAGTGTCCCAGGGGTTTTTCAGGGTGCTGAATCCAAATATGAAGTTAAAAAACCATTTTAACTGCAACAAATCAAGATTTAACCTCAATTTCTTTCGCCGGATTCCGTCACCGGAATCTCCAAAAAGTCGCATTATAGACAACTCCATAAACATATATATATATATATATATATTCCCAACAATGACAAGTCATTACATACTATATGTTCTTATTAAAATAATAACTATCTAATTATAAACTTAATAAGATTTTATCCTTGCCATAGATAAATTTATTTATTTTATAAAATACACTGGTTTTCTTAAATGTTACATTTATCACAATATTAATATATTTATTTTGTAATCTTATTGTTATGTCGTTTCCAATGGTAATTTTATTTTAAAAATATTATTTTTTACTCTAATTTTAAATAAATATAATTCTTTTTCTATAATGAGGTAATAAAATACAAAAATTAATTTCAATTACCTCAATATAACTTAAAGATAACCATAAATAAATACAGTATTTTTAAACATTAATACATAATACACTGCAAGAACAATTTATCTTGTTTAACTTTTTTTTAATCTTATCATTATAATTCATTTGTTTTTCTTCTTTTATTTTAATAATTAAATAAACTTTAATATCCATACTTGATTTAAATTTTCTTACTGTTCAAAATTTAAAGAAAAATTAATAACTTTAACCATCAAAATCACTAAATTACATACCTATAATATCAAAGAACAAGAACAAAAACCATATTTTATTCACAATGGTATATTTTCTTTATTAATCACTCATAATTAATAAACTATAATATATTTTCTCTCTTTCTTTATTACCACTCAAATAATAAACTATAATACGACAACCAATTGCCCGTGAACTTCCCTCTCCCATTTAAATTCAACTTTTAAAAAAATCAAATTAAAATGTCATAAAGTTAATGCTAACAAAAAATAAAAAAATATATTACTTAATTAGTTAAATACAACTATATATATATTTAACGAAATAAAATAATAATAAATTTATTCTTAAACAATTAAATCAATAATTTTTATTTTATTTATTTAATGCAATAACTAAATAAAGAGAGGTTTGACGGAGGGGTAAGGAGAGAAACTTCCGGGAAAGGAATTACTAAATTTATTTGACATTGATTTAATTTGGAGTTACAAGTTCTGCTAACTAACTGTTTTATATTCCATAGTAAGCATGTAGTTTATTTTATTAAATATAAAAATAAATTTTATTATTGACTATTTACAATATTTAGTTTCAGTTATTTACAACTTTCCTAATGTTTTTTATAAATCAGACTGAATTGAAATGAAATGATTTATAAAATAATTCAAGGCTCTAAATTTTGTTGAGAGCCGAGTGAATATTTAATAGTTTTATGGTTTTAACGTTTTTGATAAATCACACTGAATTGAAATGAAATGATTTATAAAATAGTTTTATGGTTTTTCACCTATACAAAATATGACGTTTTTGATAAATCATACTGAATTGAAATGAAATGATTTATAAAATAATTCAAGATAATATTTAATAGTTTTATGGTTTTTCACATATATAAAATATGATATAAAAAAACTTTATAATAATAATAAGAATTATGTAATGATAATATAAGTGGGTGGGTTATTAATTTATTCAACATGCATATTATTAATAAAGATTGTTTTTTTTTCGCTTTTAATATTATATAGATTTTATTCGCAAAATAAAATCATCAAAGTAATTTATTTTTATTTAATTTTTCTAATGAATATGTATATATATGTTAATTTGGAAAATATATTTTTCCTTAATGATATATATTTTGAGTAGGTGCCCAACATAAACAATTGCTATATTCATAAATTATGATTTTTTCTTAACCAATGGTTTTATATTGAAGAAATTCCAAAGGCCATAATGGTTGGAGTCTGTGTGCTCTGATGCCATATGTAACAACCCAAAAATTAAAATATGCAATTAATTAGGTCAACCATATGATTAATAATCAAGACATAACTATTCCACTAATTAAGATAGAATTTCCAAAAACACGAGCAGAGACAACTTACCTGTGGCGATAATATTCCTTACATGTGATTTCGGAGTTGAACACTATTTGAATCTTGCTAATTGCAACAAAGTTTTGAGGACGAATCTCCACCCAATCGTAAGCTCAGCTGCACATAATCTTTCTACTGCTGGCTACCCCCGAGCCCTCAATCAACATACAACTGTCATGGAATCCTTTGTGTCACAACACTTTTCTCCCAAGAGAATGGATAAAAGAATCACGAATCTCATCTTTCTCGTCGTCCATTAAATAGACCAAAAAATAGAAAGGGGATCACATGCACACATTCCATGTGTCAACATGCAACTTTTATTTCTTTATTTTAAGTTTAGTTAATTTAATATTTCTCTTAATTTAACTTTTTCTTATATTATTCTTTTTTACTTTTTGTTAACTTTACTTATATATATATATATATATATATATAATATATATATCAATATTATTATTTAATTATTTTTATTTATTTATTATTATATATTCTCCTCATTAATTATTATTTATTTATTCTTATTATATTTTCTTCATTATTTTTTTTTTCACTTACTGGTTCACGGATACCGGGTTAATGGGTAGCTGCTACGTCTAGGGTTTTTTAACACTGAGTGACGCCACCCGAAGGGCATCAACACCCCTCGGTCTATTTACTGACCTAACCCCAAAGCTTTCGGGATTCGACCTTGTGACCTCCATTGGCGAGGCACTTGATTTGACCGATTGAGCTAACTCTTGGGGCTTCATTATTTATTTATTATTATTATATTTTCTTTATTATCATTATTATCTTGTGTTTATTGTTTATTTTTATTTACTTATATTTTAATATTTATTATATATTATTATTATTTTTATTATTATTAGGGGACATTACACCCTTTTTTTCTGCATAAATTAAAGAGGTTAGTGATATGTGTGGATGATCGTCTATTTCCCAATAAAGTAATGTTTCCATGGATGAAAAGCCTGCATGATGGAATACATCTCCTTATCATAGGTGGTGTACCTTTGAAAGTATCAAAGGGTGTCTCACTGTGATAGGCCATCAAATGGCTTTGCTAAACGAGAATTGCACCAATAGCATACTCAGAGGCATCTGTCTAAATCTCAAATGGTTGTTGCAAGTTTGGCAATGCGAGGATTGGTGTACAACAAAGGCGGTTTTTTAGCTCAACGAATGCCTTCTATTGTGACTCATATTGAAAAAAACTTTTCTTTCGCTCCACCCTTGGTAACTTGATTTAAGGGCCAAGTGATATGAGAGAATCCCAACATGAATTTGCAATAAAAATTAGCAAGGCACAAGAAGCTGTGAAGCTTTATGAGACTCATCAAGGCCAACCAATCCTAAATGACTTGGATCTTAGCCAGATCCACATGCACACCTTGCTCATCAATAATGTAACCAAGATATTAGACCTTGTCCATACCAAAGGATCATTTTTCCAAGCTCGGACATAGCTTGTGCTTCTATAGAGTATCCAAGACCTACCAAATATGTTGTAATTTCTCTTCCCAACTCTTGTTGAATATGAGGATATTATCGAGACATACAACCACAAATGAGTTGATGAAAGGCCGCAAGATGTCATCCATCAGCCTCATGAAAATTTGCGGGGGCATTCATGAAACCGAAGGGCATGACCAACCAGTAAAAAAGAATCTCCTTGGATTTGAAAGAAATCTTCCACACATCCATGGGTTCTATTGGAACTTGGTAATAACTGGACATCAAATCAATCTTTTTGAAATACTCCCCCCCTTGAGTTGATTAAGAAGGTCATCAATCCATGGAATCAGGTACCTGTTCCTAACTATCATTTTGTTTAGGCCTCCTTGATAATCAATGCAGAGCCTCCAGGTCCCATGCTTCTTCTGCACGAGTAAAATTAGGCTCCCACAAAGTGAGGAAATTAGTCGGATGTGCCCTTTTTGTAGTAGTTCCTGTATCTGCCACTTGATTTCCTCATTTTCCAGAAGATATCCAATGTAGATTGGTCCATTAGGTAGAGGTGTGTCGAGGATTAGATCGTTGGAGTGCTTGACTTGACAGCTAAAAGGTACTTCTATGGATGAGGAGAATATGTCTCTATACTCTTCCATGACCTTATCCATTTGCCTTTTCCACGTAGAGGAGCCCTGTGTGGAGGCCATGGATGTGACTCTGATATTTCCCTTACTTTGAGAGTGAATCAGGAGGAAGAAAAATTTCCTAGTCTGGGAGATGATCTTATTGCATTTCTTAGCAGAGATTAGAGAAATAGCAGTAGGAAGGACTACCTCTGGTATCCTATATAGTTTTATGCCCAAAGTAATAATAACAGTATGAGGTCTAGACTCATACACAACATGGTGTTTCCACAAGTATGGTTGGCCCAATAAAAAATCAACAACTTCAAAGGGAGAAACATCACACAATACCTCATCCATGAAAGGCTTGATGTTGTAGGATAGGTGACACTATTGGTTGATGCAGAGATATTACCTTTAGTGGAGCCACCCAATTGTGTATGGCTACAGGTGTGGTGTTGTTGGTAGACCCCACTGCTTAATGACATATGCTGAGATGAGGTTCTTTTGAATCCCGCTATCGAAAATGAAACGTAGCAGACCCCCCTTTACTCACATTTGTGAGTGGAAGAGACACTCACCTTGCTCAGTATCTTTGAGCTCCTTGTGCTAGACCTTGATCGTATAAGCAATGGCACTAGGTTCTGTATCAATATTTTGTTTCCCATTTTCGGGGTCTGCTTCAAAGTTGAAACCTACATCTGACTTTAAAGCTTTCATCTCAGCCACCAGTGATTGCTTCGCGCGACACCCATTTGTGTTAAGAGTGGGGATCTTGTGGAACTCACACCACTTTCTCGTGTCCTTATTCATCCTCCCATTGCTATTATGTGCTTGTGGCTTTGATGGGATATCTTGCACTGTTCCACCTTAGCTCTATCCTTTGTTTTGTTGTTTGGCCCTTTCCCTACTTTGGATTCTCAAACCAAAGTCTCACTTCATTTGTTTAAATGTTTACTCGATTAGGGTAGCATATCGATATGTTGCACCAAGTGAGGAGATGTCTAAGAACTCGATCTCGATCTCGATGTATTTGTGCAGACAACCACGATACTTGAGCACCATATGTCGCTTAGAGTCCTTGATACCAAACTTCGTGCACACAATATGAAATATATTCATGAAATCTGGCACATCCTGGTCCCTTTCCTGTCATAGCATGGTCCATTTTATATCTTTGCTTTCATAGCTTCCAATAGGGTAATATTGTTCCTTAATAACATCCTTACAAGAGTTCCAAGAGGGTATGACTAAAAAAAATGCAGACTTCTCCATGGCCCTTTTGTTATAGTAAGTTTCCCACTGGTCCTTGATGTGGGGGGTGACTTTAAGTAGTGCAAAAGTAATCTTTTCTCTATTAGAAAAATCATGGATTGAAAAATATCCTTCTAGCAGATTTAATTGCTTATCTAGAGCATCTTCATCTATTTGGCCTTCAAATATAGGAAGATCAAAGTTAAATTGTACCTTAAAGGGGGCGGTACCTTCGAAGTGATTGCTGGATGAAGATGCATCACCTATTAGTAACCTCTATTGCTCAAAGGCTTCTTCGAGTGACAATTTGATAGGACCTCTTGCTCCCTCGTATTTCTTTTCTTTCACCATGGGAGGTCGTTACAGTTGGAGATGACGATCCTACAAGGGCTCAAGTAGTTCGAGTCCCAACTCCTTATATCCTGATCTCATTGGGGACATGCACAGAAAAACAGAGAAAGAGTAGTCCACTCTTATACCACTGATCCAGATTTATGAAGGAATGAAATGAAATACAAATTTAAACAAAACACATAGATACAATGAAACTAAACTTCAATTAATAAATATAAAATGTTGAAAATTATTTACATGTAGAATGAAATAGAACTAGTTCGGGCAATGGGAGCTTATCTTTAATAGGAGATGTGACGACAACATTCCTTTTGAATTGTGTTACAACGAGGCTTTGATGCATTTTTATCATGAAGAAACAATGAGAAAACCTAAACATCCAAAAACCTAACCCTATGATACGAAGCACCAAAATCTTATGAGCACTGATGGGGTTAGTTGGAACACCAACTTCTCGGGGTCATAACTTTGCTATATGATCTCCATTTGGCACACACAATAACCCCTTAGAAAGGTCTACATTAGGAAAACAAATTTCAACTGCAAATGTCAATATTTGACACATGTTTGCATTTTTCCCCAAAAAAAAACTATTTAGGGCCTCAAAACAACTCTGAAAGTTTAGGACCCAAAAACTTCTAAAAATAGAAAAATGCTGAAAAAGGAAATTATGCTAAAAAATAGGAATCTGATAGGGAACAATGTTAGGGGTCCAAGTGGAATATGAAGGTGGCCACAAATATCTACCTAGATCAAGAATCTACTAATATGTTAGTAGCTTTCCAATTGAAGAAAATTCCCATGATATCATAATATTACTCTCTTGAATTAGAGATGTGATTCTTTGTGATATAAGGGAACCTTGTGATAAAGCTTCTGACTTAAAATTACTAAGATTGAACAATGGTTTTCTTAAGGTTGAGGAATGTCACTTGGACGCTTGTGGTTTGAAGAACATATTGATTCATCAGTAGTTCATGAGCTGAGAAACCTTCCCACATATTAATGAGACTGTGCTTTTGGACTAGAGATGCCATTCTATCATTTAGAAAAGACCCCTGGGATGAAGTTGATGAAGATTAGGCCCTATGACATGAAAGTGTGAAAATGATTGAGAATAGTTTAGGGAAGTTATTCCTTGTAAATTTGGTTATATGAATAGTTGGTGGGTAAAGGTGGGTTACCTTTGGATGCCTTGTTTCAATTGGAAGTATTTAATTTACTGTGTTAAGCAATCCTCTTCAAGCTCTGGAATTAGGTTTGGGGGTGACAACTAAAAGGAATATTTGGTTGAATTGTGTCTAAGGTTGGGTTGAGATTTAGAGTCCTAATCTTAGTTTCCAAACTTATTTCATAAGTGTTTACTTATACCCCTGTACTTTTGAATGTCATGCATATGTTAAATGTGTTGGTTTAATGCCCATGGTATTGATGAGGAATGTTGATTGCTATATGATTGAATGAGGTTAATGTTGTGTAATAGTTAAGGAATGGTTATTCCTATAAGGGATGATATATTCATGTTTTCATATGTGTCCTTGAATTGAATAATGCATGTTGGCTACTGAGTTTCCATATTTCCCATAACTCTAGAAGGGATATGATTGTTTGTATAAATATGTGATGATGGTTCCCTGAATTCTTCCTAAGGGATGGGACTATGCATGTAATCATCCTAAGCATGAATAATGGTTTAAACGGCTAGAGTATGGATAGATATACCTTCTCTTTTGATTTAATTGACTTCTTGTATTGACATGAATTAGTTATCAAACACCATTTATGTTGAAAATAACAACAAGAAATGTTAAAAATAGAACCTAGAAATTCTAATTTAATTTGTCCTTGAATTAAATTGTAATTCTATTCTCATAGCAACTTGTAATAGTTAACTAAGTTAAGTTGACTTAGTTGGTTCAGTAAATTTGAGTTGGAAGTATATATAGAGTCACGTAGAGTGATCCCTAAATTTTAGGGGTCCAGGTTGAGTTTTTTGGGTTGTAATTATTTAATTCAGTTTAATTGAGTTAAATTTAGTTAAACTAGTTCTAACTGTTGGAGGAACTAGTGAGAAGTCAAGTGAATTAAATTGGATTTAATTCACATGTAGTGATCAATTAGATAATTGATAATTCACTCATAAATAACTCATGCATGTCAGTGCAAAGGAAGACCCAATTGAGATTAGAGTTCAGGGACAATGTACTATCATTTGTATAATTTTCTGAGTTGTACATATGGTGCATGCAATAAGTAGAAGGCCTATGATGGATTGCGTAGTTGTGGTGATGTATTTTCCTAATTAAATATGGATTAATACCCTTAGGGATTGTGCAAGCAAGTAGGGGCTTGGCAGGAAACAGATTGGGCTAAGTGTTGGCTTGAGCTGGTTTGTGAAGCAGAGAGATAGATTGTACTTGTATAGAGATTGTTCAGGTTGACAAAGCATTATATTTTATTCTCATATCTTCTGGTTAATGCAATATAAATAGTCAGGGTTTTTAGCAGTTGCTTTCCCCAAATAAATATTGCGTTATGTGCGATTGATATTCCTCCTTTTCTGCTTATTGTTTTCATCGATCAATTTTGGTTTCCGCTGTAGATTAGATTAGATTATTGTCTTATGTTTTAGCATATCACATAAGCTATTGAATCTACAAGTAAAAATCTACAGTTTAGCCAAGGTAAGTCAACTGTTTGAGTTGTTTCAACTAGTCTTGTCTAGTCAAGGTAAGTCGACTGGGTCGAGTTGTTTTTACTGATCTTATTTAGTCGGGGTAAGTTGACAATTTTGGGGCATTTGTATTGAAATTTGTAGCTTGGGAGGTACTCCAAGCCTTAGGGTTTAGGGTTTTGGAAGAATGGACACAACAAAAGTGGTTTGTGGGCTTAGAACCCAAGGTGTGGGATTTGCACCAAAACTTGTTGGTGTGAAGCGATAAGGAGATCTTAACACTTGGAACTTGGAGGATGTAGGGAACCCTTAGAGGATCAAGGGGCCACTTAAAACACCAAGAGATGCCACCTATTTTGGGAGATAAAAAATTATTTGTATGTTGGATGGGCATATGGCACAAAAGTTAGGTTGAATAGGTTTAAAATGTACCCCAAGAACAGTTTGTTGGAACCTGTTGTGGCCAGCAACAACCCCCCCTTTTTCATTTAAGTGTTTGTCCAAAATGCTAAATGAATGGGGACCCCTAGTTTAATTTTGAGAAAAATCAAATTTTCCTTCTTCAAAATAAAGCATTCATCGTAAGGTTAGAGAGGTCTTTCGAACATTTTTAACCTAAGTCTACGATAAGGTAAAGGTATTTAAAAAA
>APFE031566048.1:87369-110298 GCA_000404065.3 Pinus taeda
CATGTTCCTACCTCTTCCAACACTCCACCTGAAGTGGTAAGACTCTTGTCTTAGGTAAAATTCAATGGTAAGAATGACTCTTCTGCTTTTAATCATGCTCTTCAATTTATTCAAAGAATTTCAAGTTATGATATTCCAAGAATTGATGAAGGCGTCTTATGCATAATTTTTACTCTTACATTCACGGCAGAAGCTAGAAAATGGTGCAGAAACCTCCCAGTTGCATCAATTCACAGCTGGGACCAATTCGTCAAGATTTTCATTCTTGAATTTGATTGTTATGACAATGACCAGGTATACGATGAAATTGATTATCTCCGGAAAAAAGATGAATCTATTAGGGATTTTAATATGCGATTTCCTCTTGATTGTCTAAAGTACGATCTTGAAAGTGAACTCATAGATGAAGAATCTTTAGATTATGCTGAACATTCCCTCCCTCCTATATCTAATCAAGCAGCAATTAGTTCGAGTTTTGTCTCATTTCTTTCTAATATGAACGAGAATTCCAATTTGAATATACAAATTGCTCATAATGAAGAAAGCCCCCAAAGCCTAGGAGTTATCCATACTCTAATACAAGAAGACAAAAGCGAGGACGTTGGAGGGAAGCCTGCCTTGGAACCAGGAGATGAATTTGATACAAGGTCAGATAATATCGTTGCAAATCAACAAATGCAGACGCCAAGGTTAGAACAACAAACTATTTTTCTTTCAGGAAGTATCAATACACAAAGGTATGATCTAAAACCCGATGTCTATGTTGAATCTGATGAACGGAGATTTTTTCATGATGATAACTTTTCCCCTCTCAACATTAAAGATATTTCAAAAAACACAGAGGATAATTCAAATAAGTCATCGTTAGATTTTCAAAATAAAGAGATAGCTATAGAACATCCTTTGATTGTTTCCAAACAAAGATCACTTGAATCACCTTGTCTGAAATTATATGACCAAAAGGAAAAATCTAGGAAAACTGGTAAAATTAGTTATGATGGTTACTTTGCCAACGACGATGTTATTGATTTATCTCAAGTAACTCATCAAAGCTCAAAAAATGAGAGATATTCTAATTCAGGAAACATATCATTCAATCCTCATTTCGAAGCCAAAGATCATTCGCCTGATTTTGCCGACCAAGACGATATCCTGATCTATGATTCATATCATGAAGAACATGCCTGTTCACAATCATAATTCATCTTCTGATTCACAAGACCTGGCCAGTTCTTGTGAACAACAAAATTTTGCAAGCTTATCCCAGTTGTGCTGTAACTTTATTTGTACAATTTTTTTTATTTTTTTTTGTTCCCACTTGCACTCATTTTGTACAAAATCAGATTGCGTTTTAAATTTTCAGTTTTTTGATAGATTATTCTGGTATGACCAACACCTTATCAAAGAAAATCCAAAAGATGAGCTACCATTGTGGAAAGCTAAACTATGTCAAGGAAGTACAGAACTTCCTCTATTACAAGATCATCAAGATATAACATAAATTCATCCTTTTTTTTATGATCCAATAGATATCCAGTTGGAAAGAAGTTTTTGCGAGAAAGAAATTTCGAGCAAAATTCCAACTGGAGTTATGCATTCTTATTCAGCGTCCAACGTTAACAGTCCAAGAAAAGTTCCGTTCTTAACACTAACATTGGAAAGTTGCATACGTGTAGGAATAAAAATGAGAAGGTGGCTCCATTGGAAATATCATTTCACCTAGTCAAATTTTTGTATATAATTAGAGTAGGAGTAGGAGTAGTTTAGTTAGGTAGTTAGGTTTATTTTTGAATAGTTGATAGTCAAATAAGAAAATAAGATTATCCTTATTGTCTACACAACCCTAGGGAATGTCTGCTTCTCATTTTGTTAAGTATTTTTCTCCGTAAATAAAGTTTGCTTTGGTCAACAACACTTGACGTTTACGAAAGACACCTTTTTCTCTATCAAGATTTTGAACTTCTGCTTCTATGAATGACAAATATTTTTCTTTGAAACTTGATCTTTATTATCAATAGAACTTTAATCCAGATATGATATTGGTTTCAACTCCAAAAATTGAAGAAAGCAATCTTAGCGAAGCAATTGTTTTACGTCAGTACAATGAAAGGCATCAATGACAAGATGAGGAGTCCCTGTAGAAACAATGATTACTAAAGAAGCTCTATTATTGTCGTCCAAAACTTTCTTAAGGAAAGAAAATTGACTTCCTCCCTGCTAAAGGAAATCACAGCATTCAGGGAAGCAATCCAATGAAAACACTATATCTCAAAGAATAAGAGGTCTCATCACGAGCCAACTTATCATCATCAAAGATATTATAACTTGCTGACTTTGCCAAAACTGTCCACCAAAACAGGGCAACGACTCAAGATTGTTGCAATCAAAAGACAAGGGGTCTCATCACGAGCCAGCTTGTTTAGTAAAAGTATAAATCAAGTGAGTAACTGTGTCATAATTTGGCCACCAAGCCAAGACATTGTTCTTTAGAGAATAAAAAAAAAAAGTGTCAAAATGGGTTTTTCTATGAATGGTTGTAAACACACTTAGGCAGGATAAAGGATCATTACTGGTTAATAGGTAACCCTGTCGAGGCTATGGACGCCTGCTGGCAGCAGAGGCTCTACCTGTGACAAAGAAGCATATTTGAAAAGGACTGTTATATAGGGAAGACTTTATTTTAAATTTTTATTTAAGACCAAGTAAGGGCTGGTGTAAACGCAAGAACAAGATAAGAATACAAGTAAATAGAAAGGAGTTGAAACGAAATATCATTAATGGTTTGAAGTATAATATTTTTATCTTTCTATAATAAAGTTTAAGTTTTCTGAGAATTTTTTTTTATTACTTTTAGAAGTTTGGAAAACGTCAAAATAAGGTCAGAGATAACTGGTTCTCCCAAGTGAATCGCCAATTGTTGTGACCAGCAACAACCCCCCCTTTTTCATTTAAGTGTTTGTCCAAAATGCTAAATGAATGGGGACCCCTAGTTTAATTTTAAGAAAAATCAAATTTTCCTTCTTCAAAATAAAGCTACCATCGTAAGCTTAGAGAGGTCTTTCAAACATTTTTAACCTAAGTCTACGATAAGGTAAAGGTCTTTAAAAAAATTGCATTAATGCGCAAGGCCCCCCCCACGTTAAGCCTAATGTCACATCGCAGTAATTAATGTTCATAAGGAAAAACTTCAAAATCTGCCGATCTGCGATAACACCGATCGCAAGATCGCACATCACAGAAATAAAATGGCAATACTTAACAAACATCAAACTCCTGCGACCCGTGATGTTGCGACCTGCGATATTGCGATCGCCGCAATGGCGCAATCTGCAATCTGGCGATTTGCGATTAGTGCGACTTGCGATGGCACGATCTTCAATGTAACGTAAGCAAATCATGAATCATTTAATCGCGAATCCTTCGGGCACGCCATTCAAAGAAAAGCCACTTACCATAATCTGACCCCAAATCATGCGCTTTTAATTATAGTAAGTGGCTTAGTTGTCAGTTATTTAATGAAATAAAGACGCGTGCTTTTCCAAAGAATTATTTCACGTAAGGTGGCATATTTGGTATATCTATTGCATTTAAAACTCTCCCATCACCTTTCTCAATCAGTCATTTCCACTTCGCTCGTAATCTGTAGGAACTAAGAGATAAGAAGATTCAAAAGCCGAACGCAGGAGCAAATGGGAAAGAAACATAAAGCCCAAGGTTCCGAGACGAAGGAAAAGACAAAGGAGATGGCACCCTTGTACACAGACACTGCATGCAACAGGGACGCAGGAATTTCGACCTGGGAAGGCATGTATAGGCTGCTGGAGGAGGAAAATCCTAAAGTAATGAAGGTTGATTGCGCTGCGGGATCACAAAACTCTTCCGACGCATCCTTAGAAGAGCTGGCATGTTCATTTCTTCACCAAATAGCAGCTAGACCCAAGATTTTTCCGTATACAGATATGATTAGATGGATACTTGACAATACAGAGTTACAATGCAGACAATTCAAGGCTCAAGGGCATGGGCTCATAGGATCATTCGTCGCGCGAGACTTAAAGCTTATGTATCATCTTCTTGAGCCTCAAACGACCTACAACACGCAATTTGTCAAGAAATTTGCAGCAGAGAACCCAAACCTAGTAGAAACCACTAAAGAATGGACTAGAAGAGAGGAGCCGCTAAAAAGGGACAAAAATGATATGTACAGCACTGGTTCCCTCACCTCTCCGTATTTTTTTGCTGCGACCATGATTTACAGGCTGTTTGGGATGCCAGACATAAATAAATTTTCGTCTGAATGGCTACCACTCATAGACGCTGCAACAAATGCCGATCTTGTGGATTGGGCCAAAATATTTTCTGATAATCTATACACTGCTGTTATGAATTACCGGTCTAAGAGATCCTTGTCTCAAAGGGTCTATCCTCCTTTTTATCTGTCTGCTTATATTATGGATTCTATTTGCTATCTATCTAAATTCCCAATTATGGGTTGGAAATGGACTACCCAGGAACCGTCACCTATTCATGTTTATCAAAAAGTATTATGGGATTCACAGGTTGCCCCTCACTTCTATCAGATTTGCCACGGGCTCATCTTACCCCTATATAGGATGATGTATGGTGAAGAACCCCCGAGGTGCTCACCCGAAGCGCAAATAGACATCATCCCCTTCGCAAGATGGTTCGGGGAAGAATGGTTCACTTATATTAGAGTGTTTGGGAGCACTGTACCTCCACATGTCCTACCTCTGTATGTCCCCGACAAGCTTTTGGCTAGGGAAATTGCCTATCAGACTTGCTCAGAAGGCGGCCTAACCAAAGAGCTAAAAGACAAGAAGAAGGCCATATGGCCTCAGTTTCCTGTAGCTTGTGGGGTCTTCTCATTGTTCGATGTAGGACATGCTTTCGCTGAAGTGGAGAATGTGACGTCTCTACAGCTATTTAAATTCCCCACTTGGCCTTTCGACCTAAATAATGTTGCCCATGATTTCTCTATAAGTGTCAGAATAAAAGTGTTCGCCGGAAAGAAAGATTTATTTGATGATTTGTTTCAAAGTAAAAGTTCATTCCAGGAAGTTTTGCAAGAAGCTCGGTCGAGGTTATCCCCAGATGACCTCCAAAGATTTTTGTTATTCAGAGAAAGAAGGCTAGCCAGTGTTCCCCTAGAAAAGCTGCGACTGCTCACCAGAGAGCCTACTCCCAGTGTCATCCTCAGCGGAAACTCCAGTACTTCCAAATCCAAATATGACGCTGCCCAAGGAACACCTGAACGTTCTAAAAAGTCTACAAGAAAACAAGGAAAAGGCGAAGAAACAGCCAAAGATACAGCTCAGTCAAGTGCAATGTCGCAACAACAAGTTATCGCCTCTCCTCCAAGAGATGTCCCTCCTCCCGTCATTAAATCGCCACTCGTCACAACAGAGCTCGATAAAGAATGGGAAAACTTCAACGAGCTGATCAGCCTTGAATGGAAAATCCCAAGAACACCTATGAGCGATGCACAGGTAACACAGGAAATGGTTTCAACCGTGGTCAGTAGTGTCTGAGAAATGGAGCACAGTCATATCGCTCCACCTTCTGAGCTTCTACTTAGTGTAGAGGAAATTCCCCCACTGGATGTATTCTATAGTCCCCAACATAAAGTAGTGGTGAGGAGACAAAGAAAGAAGAGAAAGCTGGAGAATACACTGTCACAGGACGCTGAACATTTAGACGTCTTATGGAAAGACCCTAACAACAACCCACAGAAAACCTCACGAAGTTGTCTCAGATCGCAAGAGCATACGGTTCTGCGACTATCGACAAGGCGTCGGAAGTTCAACAACTGTTGAGGGAACAAGAAAACCAAATACAGCTACTACAACAACAACTACAACAAGCCAATGCTAGTATTGAAATGTCCAAACAACTCGAGAAACTACAAGAAGACTTTCAGCAGATGCATATAAGATAGCAAAGAAGCCTAGACGAAAAAGGAAAGCAGTTGCAAGCTTTACAAGAAATACACAAGGACGAGCCCAAGCTTGCTGAATTTGTTTCAGAGTCTATTGGCTTAAATGAGCAACTTCTGCAGCAACAGGAAGAGTTGGGACGTAAAATATCACAGTGGAGTCACTATTGCGAGCTGAGCGACAAACTCACCAATCAAGTGACGGACTTGCGGAGTGACTACGACCAGGTTGATAGACGAGTGACAGAGTATCTAGCTTGGCAAGATGAAGAGGAAGGGAAGAGAGAAAATGCACCCAGAATAAACGAAAGCCATAAAGAATTGCTTGTTAACAAATGGGACGATCAAATTAGGCAGGCAGAACATGCGGCGGAGACAACAGCGACACAGGCGAGCGTTCTTATAGACTGTGTAAATTAAAATTTACACAGAGCCAACTTAATCACAGAAACCACCCCGGGATACCTACCAAACAAGTCACGAATGGAGGCAGAACGGAAGTAGAAGGCACAGGAAAAGGGAAAAGCAATCCAGGCATTGAACAAGTTGAATTGGGAGTGTTACTGGGCATACTTAGTCAAGCCACATAGTCAATGGATGACTGTGAAATGCATCATAAACTCAGTCGAGAAAGTAGTGCCAGCTCTCATAGATTCCTTTTTCACAGCCTAGCTCAGTGCAGAAGTCGGCCAACCGACTCTTCTCAAATCCATGATGAACACTTGTAGTTTTAAGGACCAAATTCAGAAGTAGCTTATCTTTAGTAGTTTGTTGTTTCTTTTTATTTAGATTAGAAAAAGGACGGTCATTTGAGAACCGTATCCTAAATTTTTGTAAAAACACTATTATTAGAATTAGGAAGTAGTATTTTAACCCTTCTCATGCATTTAGAGAAGGGTCCAGAGATTTGTCAAAAACTTATCCTCAGAACATGCACTTCTGCACCCTCAGAGGAGGTTTTGATGAATGGATGGATCGAGATTTATTTTTACTTGCATTTTGATATCTGCTATTGATGTTGCACTTTTGTACTCTTGTAGATTTTAGAACAAGTAGAGATAGATCGTTTTTGCTTAAATATTATGGGTAGAATTAGTCATAAATGGTACTTTTATCTCTTGGCAATTCTTGCTTATATTCTTTAAGTGATTTACAGTTTTAGTTGTTTATATGTTATTGCATGAATGTATGGGTTATCATTTGGCACTTTTGTACAGTGGAGTCATATTGTTTATGTTTGACATATGAATGGCTTATTATGCGATATGCTGTTCAAAACTGTTTTGCCTAACTTCTTATGCAAAGTGGTTTATCTTTAATGATTTCTATTCTTATAATAGCTGAATGATATTTATTACCAGTTATTGTTCGAAATCTTTTTAGATTGCCTAATGGAAGATATACAATCTCGGGTTAGGATAGATTTGATGTGTTGTTTCTCACTAGATTACAATAGCATAGAGTAAAGTTAAAGAATCTGAATTAAATTAGCTTTAAAATACTCTTAGATCAGCATAGTTCAACTCTACACACACACACACACCCAATATCGGGAAACTGGTCCCGTTATCCCCAGTCGGACCCGCTATACCAAACGGATAAGGAGCTGCCAACCAAGGTCCGGACCGGGTGGGTATCCCCCTTGTTGTCGACCCGATTTTCGGGACTTCAACAGAACCAAAGGAGAAGCATATAAATAAGAGTGACATTGAGACTAGAGAAGCACATCCAAGGATACACATTTCATAAGTTACACATATGTTTTGGACCACAGATCAGGAGAAAAAAACAACGAGTAAAAAGGAGAATTAGTTTTTTCTCTTTTATGTCTCTATTGAGGGCTACAGAGATTAGGAGAAGGGCCAAGTTGTTTTGAGTGAGTTTAAGGCTATGTTTTGGGTAAAACAAGTGTGGAAAAACCTATATTTTGTAGGCCACATTCCCCATGACAGTTGCAGACTAGACCAAAGTTTGTGGTGCCTATTTTGGAGGGGCTAAAATGACTAGAAACATTGCAGACTAGTCCCTAAGTGGCAACGAGTGGGATCATATTACAATGTGAGGAAAACCACAATTGTAGGAGGATTGTTGGAGCTTTAGGTTAGGGCTGACGTGGACTGTAGTATACCCTAACCAGACCAAAAACTTAACAACAAGTATACATCAACTCATAACTGAGAAACAAGTATGTATTGATATGTATAATGTTGATTCGTTGCTAGTGGATAAGTTGTCCACGTTGGAAGGATTTGTGTTGGGCATCTTAAGGTTGTTGGAGGGAAAAATTTAGGTGCTCAAAGTAGCCCTCAATCAATTTCCAAGAAGTACATTGGAAGCTATAAGGAGGGTGAAGATTAGAGGCTCTAGTGTTGACACCTTGAAGGACAAAGGACAACTAAGAGAGTCGGCCCAATTTTATTATTGGAGAAGGACATCTCGCAGTGATAGGTGGCATCCCTTTGGCTCCAATTTTGTCTTCAATGCATCAATGTAGAAATGCATTAGATGGAAGAAGTCCCAAAGGAGCTTAGGAGCAATAGTGGGAAGTTGAGAGTTGTTCACAAACAGAGTTGTGAACAACTCATTAAGAGTCTCTATGCGTTGATGCATTGAAGGACTAAAAATTATCTAGAGAGAAGTTGGAGAAGCCATGTTCAATGACCTAAAGGAGAAAGGCCATTGATAGAGGCAAGAATTGTAGATTAGGAGAAAAAGAACCAATAGTTGTGTTCAGGGTATGACAAGAGGAGCTGTGATTGTCGACTACAACAAAGATGCCATCAATTTATTTTGTTCTTGTATCATTGTATCACTGGATGTATTAGGGCCATTATTGTTGGGTTGTGTTATATTCTTTCCACATAGTTAACAGGGGGTTTGAGGGTTACCCATAACCCCACTTTATGGGGTCTGGTGCAGCGCCCTAGAAAATTTTGGTTTTGGACCCTATGTTAGGTTGGGCGGACCCACCTATGGTTTTGTGCATGATTTCCGCACATGTTTTTTGGACGCGATGGTTTTCGGTCCATGGTATTGGATGCGATGGTTTTTGGTCCATGGTATTGGACGCAATGGTTTTCGGTCCATGGTATTGTATGCTTCGGCATGTATAAATATGTATTGTAACATTGAAAGGAATATAATGAAAAATCAAGCTGGTAGCCCCGGTTTTGGGATCCAGGGGAAAATCTCTGTGCATATGTGTTTTATGTGTTATGCTCTCGCATTGTTTATTTTTCTGTGATTTAGAATTCGTATGCAGGTAATTTCTGTACGGAGTTAAAACCTACAATTATCCCTATTATGGGAGTGAGCCTAGACAATTGTATTACATTTTATTAATATAATGAAGTTGGTTTGTTAAAAATTGTAAAAAATTGTCTATATTTGTGCACACGTTGATTTACTATTTTTTATAGTTTGTTGTGAAAAATAGATTGTTATGGTATTTGGATTGGTAGTGTGAGTGATTCTAAGACCTTAACCTAGATTCCAGTGCCATGGAAATGAACATGGTATCAGAGCTACTTTGAAGGGCTAATGAAACACAATGTGCACATTGAAGTACAACTTAAAAGGGAGTTGGTCACATTGTTGTTGAAGGGTTCACAACAATGTTGAAGTTGTTGGTTGGTCTATGGTATGAGGACATGTTGGAAGGGTTGTCAAACTATAGTCCATGGAAGGAAAGGATCAAGTTTGTTCCAATGGTGAATAAGATTTAGGACTTTGTGGAGAAAGTGATAAAACATTCGTCTGACCCTAAAGACATAGAAGTGTGCGAAGAATTAGAAGCGAAGGTGAAGTTTAACATCCTAGATGGTGTCAAAGATTCCTTAATACATCACCTGTGTGGGAATAACACTACCCATGAAATGTTGGAAGATCTTTAGAATCTATTCCAGAATAAGGACAAGAACCAAGTATTGGTGTTACAAGATAAGTTGAAGGCCTCCAAGATGATACAAGGTGAAGGGGTGACTTCATATTTGACGAGGTTGCCTGAAGTTCATGATGATATTGCCACCATAAGTGAGACTCTTTCAGATTATGAGATGGTGAGGATTTCCTTGAAGGGGTTTACTCCAAAGTGGAATCCATTCATTAAGGGGATCATTGCTAGGGACAAGTTTCCAGACTGGAACAGGTTGTTGGATGAATTCATTTAGGAATAATTGCAAGATGGGTATCTTCATCTGAACAAGAATGCTTATGATGATGACATGGCTCTTTCCACAAGAATGAAGGGCAAGAAAAATAAGTACTTGAGTAAGATCAAGTGTTTTAACTATGACAAGTTTAGTCAATATTTGACGAAGTGTCCATGGGAGAGGCCACAAAGATGATGAGAAGAAGAAGGGGAAGTAGGTTGCAGGTGTCGCCATTTCTACCGAGATTGATGACCTGTCTAGGAGATTGGAGAGTGAGGACTTTGCTTTGATATCTCATTTCTCTCAAGGTACCATCGATGAGGTTGCAAGGTACGTGGAAAGTAGTGCATCAAAGCACATGACAAGATCACATGATGTATTTGAGACTTTAGTTGAGTGGGACTAAACTTTGCACATGGTGTTAGGTGATAAGAGTTAGAAAGATATTAGAGGATCAAGTGTCGTGCCATTTAGGATGGAGTCAGGCCAATTGATGCGATTTCATGATGTATTATATGTACTGGAGCTCAGATATAACATGTTTTTTGTCTCAATAATCAAGAAAAAGGGGATCGAAGTGTTAATAAAGGGTTGAAAGGCGAGACTCAGGTCTAGAGGCTCTAGCTCCGTAGGTGTTATTGGAGTTAGAGAGCATGGTCTATATAGGCTGAAGGGAAAGGCTATAGATCACGAGAAGAAGAAGGAAGAGAAGGTCAGGGTTCCATAGGTTGAGGGGGAGCCAAGTTCTAGAGGGAGTTTGCAGATTCAGAGGGAGAATATGTAGCCCAAGAAGAGCGTGTGGTCATTGGAGAGTAAGGGTACTTCTACAACTGGAACTGAAGGAATTATGGAATGGATTGGAAGCATTTAGGGAGAAGAAGAAGAAGAAAGAGGCTTCCAATGATAGTGACACTTCCAAGAAGGGCATAGTTGGGTTTTCCAGAGTTGTGGGTGCCAGGAGTTGGGCTAGTGTCGCGAGTAGTGACAATGATGACGAGTTACTTCCTAGTCTTGGAAGTATCTCCCTCCCTAAGAGGGAGTGTTGAAATTTGTATCTTGGGAGGTACTCTAAGCCCTAAGGTTCAGGGTTTTGGAGGAATGGACGTCACAAAAGTGGTTTGTGGGCTTAGAACCTAAGGTGTGGACTTTGCACCCAAACTTGTGGGTGTGAAACCATAAGGAGATATTGACACTTGGCACTTGGAGGATGTAGGGAACCCTTAGAGGAGAAAGTGGCCACTTAAAACACCAAGATATGGCATGTAGTTTTGGAGATAAACATTTATTTGTATGTTGGATGGGCTTTTGGCAAAAAATTAAGTCTTATTGGGTTTAAAATGTGCAACAAGGACAATTCATTGGCACTAAAGGAGAAGCATATAAATAAGAGTGACATTGAGGCTAGAGAACATACAAGGAGAAAAATTTCATAAGTTACACATATGTTTTGGGTCATAGATCAAGAGCAGACCTCAATAAAGGAAAAGGAGGATTATTTTGTCTCTTTTGTGATTGTCTTGAGGGTTGCATAGATAAAGAATAGAGCCGAGTTTTTTTTACTGACTTTTGGGTTGTTTTGGGTAAAATAAGTGTGTACATACCTCTATTTTATAGGCCACATTCCATGTGATAGTTGCAAACTAGGCTGAAGTCCGTCGCACCTGTTTTGGAGGGGCCAAAAGGCCTAAAAAAATTGCAGACTAGTTCTTAACTGGTAGCGAGTGGGAGCAAATTACAAGGTGAGGCAAGCCACAACTATAGGAGGCTTGTTGGAGCTTCAGGTTAGGGGTAACATGGACTGAAGTATACCCTAATGATCCATGTGGATATTGGTGGCCACTTGCCTATTCCACTTGGCACCCACCACTATTTTTTTTTTAGTTTTTTAGTTTCCTTAATTGTAGCACAATTTACTATTTTTAGTAGTTTTTCAGGTCATGAACTTCTAGAGTCGTTTTGAGGCCCTAAATGATGTTTTTGGAAAACGAGAAAACTTGAGTCTTTCAAACATGGTTGTGGCCAAAAGTTGTATTCCTTGGATATATAACGAGGTATTGCGTGCATCAAATAGAGATCATATGCCAAAGTTACGACCTTGGAAAGTTGATGTACCAAGTTACCCAAAAGTGGCCCATAGTTTTAGCACTTCATCTCTTGGGGTTAGGTTTTTGAAGTTTAGGGTTTTCCATTGTTTCTAAATAATAAATAGGCCTTCGAGCCTAATTCTAACATAGTTCAAAAGGCATGTAGCCACCACATCTCTTCTCAGAAATAAGCTACCATTGCCCGAGCTAGTTTATTTCCATTTCTGTATGTAAGCATATTTCAGTTCTTTGATATTAATGAAAATAAGTTTTATTTTTGCTATAGCAGCAGAAGGACAAGGTTGTGGAGGAGTATAGGGACACCTTCACCTCACCCACAAGGGTACCTCTACATTGTCACATCAAGCACTCCATTGATCTAACCGCGGGTGTGCCGCTACCCAATGGATTGATTTATCGACACTCTGTTATGGAGAACAATGAAATCAAGAGGGAGATTCAGGAGCTATTGCAGAAGGGGCACATCAGGCCAATTTCATCACCCCGTGGAGGCTTGATCATGTCGATACAAAAGAAGGAGGGGACCTGGAGACTCTATATTGACTATCGAGCACTAAATAAGATCACTGTCTAGAATAGCTATCCCATTCCACAGATTGATGACCTTATGGACCAACTTAAGGGGGCCAAATATTTAAGCAAGATTGACTTGAAGTCTGGTTATCACCATACAACGATCAAACCCTATGATGTGTGGAATATTGCCTTTAAATCCAAGGAGGGCCTTTTCGAATGGTTGGTCATGCCTTTTGGGTTGACGAATGCCCGCACAACCTTCAGGAGGATGATGGAATACATCTTGCAACCCTTCAACAATTCATTTGTGGTGGTGTATTTGCATGACATTCTGATCTCCAACCAAAGTTGCGAAGAGCACCTCCACCATATTTGACAAGTCCTCCAAACCCTGCAGGAACATTATTTGTGTGCCAATTTGGAGAAATGCACTTTTGGTATGACGCAGGTTTAATATATGGGGTACATCATTGATGAACAGGGTGTGCATGTGGACCCAACAAAGATACAAGTCGTTTGGTATTGGCCAACCCCAACCACTCTAATAGAGCTCCACAGCTTTCTGGGTCTTGCCAACTTATCCTGTAGGTTCGTGTTGGAGTTCTCTCATATCACCTGGCCCTTGAGTCAAGTCACCAAGGGAGGAGCGAAAGAAATTTTCCTTTGGTCTGAATCCCAACAAAAGGCATTTTCTGAATTGAAGCATCACCTCTTATCTGCACCAATTCTCACATTACAGATCTACAAAAACCATTTGAGATCGAGACAGATGCCTCCGACTATGCAATTGGTGCAATTCTTACTTAGCAGGAGAATATCAATGGCATATTCCATTGTGCAGACCTACTAACAATGGAAGCATTACATTATGGGGAAGAAAACAATCATCCACACAAACCACTGACCCCTGCAGTTCATATAGACATAAGGGAAGTTGCAGAATAATCGTCATAAAAAATGGTCCACATACCTGCAAGAATTCCATTTGAACATTAAGTACAAGAATTGCATCACCAACAATGTTGTAGACTACCTCAACCAACCACCGGTCATGGCGCTGACCACTGTGCTCAACTATTGTGGGCAAGAGACTGCGAGGTACTTGCATCTTTACGAGAGCAATACAATATTTGGCAACACATACCAGATGCTCCTAGAAGGTAAGAAAGTTTCAAATTTTCACCTCCAGGATGCACTGTTATGTCACCTGGGACACCTTTGTGTTCCTTCAAGCAAGTGTGCGAAGATGATTTGGGAGGTGCACTAAAGTCGGTTCGCTGGAAATTTCAGGGTAGAGAAAATAGTGAAAGTGTTGCAGAAGTATTTTTATTGGTCGAACCTTTGACAAGATGTTGGGAAGTACATTAGATTCTGCATTGCTTGTGCTATTGCGAAACTGACCATAAAGAAGAAAGGCCTATATACTCCTTTGACTACTTCCATTTGAACTTGGGAATCCATCTGATGGATTCATGTCGGGCCTTCCTTCTACTAAGCATGGCAACGACTACATTTTCATGGTCATCAACAAATTCTCTAAGATGGTCATTATAGCGGCCTATAAGAAGAGTACCACAACAAAATCCACTGCTCAGCTCTTCTTTGAATGGGCATGGGTACACTTTGATATCCCACGGTCCATTTTCTTAGATTGGGACAACAGGTTCCTAAGTACATTTTTTTCAAGTCTCTGGTCAATGTTGGATACCAAGGTCACTAAATCGATGAGTTTCCACCCCCAAACTGATGGCCAAACAAAGGTCATCAGCACATTCTGTGCATGTACAACTCGAAGCATCCACACACATGGGATGAAAGCCTCCCTTATTTCCAAAACAACTGCAACATAGCTCTCCATAGATCAATTGGCCATAACCCATTTCAAGTGGGATTGGGGTTCCAGCCACTATGTCCCATTGATGTGGCCATACCATTTACAGCTACTTCGGCAGATTCGGCTCATGTCTAGTCTGAAGCTGACATGGCTAACAACTTCGTTAAGCGCATTCAAAAAATCTTCCAACAAGTCCGTGACATATTGGATAGAGCCAATACTAAGTACAAGCAACGTCATGATCAACATCAGGTGCCACACAAGTTCCAGGTGGGCAACAAAGTTTGGTTACATTTGTAGAAGGAGCGCCTTACTAGGCCCCACCGCAAGCTTTGCTCACTCTGATATGGGCCTTACACCATCACTAAGGTTGTAGGGGACAATTCTTTCGAGCTCAACATTCCACCATTCCTTGGCCTTCACGCAATGTTCAATGTGGACCGTCTTCGACCATACTTTCCACCATTACTGGACACATAAGGCATTGCAGAACAACTCACACATACAAAGTTAAACCTAGACTGAATGGAACGGACCACAACTGTTCAGGTCATGGACACACATATCAAGAATACTCTCCAACAGAAGATCTAACTATATCGGGTTTTCATAGATGGCCAACTCCTGCACCAAGACAAGTGGCTCACCAGGTGTTACACATCATTTTGTAGCAATAGGTAAATGGCCATCGGTTTGGATCTTTCGCTATCCTCAACTGTGTCTGAACACATTCCCCTGTAAATTTAGAATATAAATTATCCCAAAGAAAGTGGAATTCATGGATCCCATGGTTCAAAAACTTGTTTTTGGCTTCCTGGGAAGTTTCCTAGTCAATTTCTATGCATACACAAAAGAGTCCATTAGGAATTGCGCATAAGTACACACTACCTGACACTATGACCTGTGAACATGAATTAATGTATGTAAAAATAAAAAGTCTAGAAGCATTGTTGGTCATATATTTCCTAACCAAAAAGCTTTGAACGGTTTCCTATTCAGTCCCGATCCCTCCCATCATGGAGGAACTCCCTCTCTTTGTGGAATCCCTATCCCACCATTAGTGGATCTCATCCCTTGGAAAATAGATCCCAAACTTCCCACTCCTGGCCTATAAAGCTAACACAGGCTTGAGGATTGAGGAGGACTGTTGGAAGTAGGCTTATGCTGCAGGAATAAGGTTGGAAGCCTATTCATTCAAGGAGAGGGTTGGAGATTTTGGGAATGGACTTACAAAATTAAGGCTTCATGGTTGTAAGGCTATTCTCCATTTTATGGATATAAAGGAAGTTGTTCTTTATCAATTATATATTTGTTGATACAGTTTGTAGGATTCCTTAATCACCTACATAGATTGTGATTTCATATTGATCAATTTATGACACATGGCTGAGTTAATTAGTCCATTTATCTCTTATGTTATATACTAGATGCTTTGATCTCACATTTGTTTCTGTCTATGCAGATCTCTTTCAGGACATTATGGAGAAGCTGTGGGAAGTAATGGGAGAATCTCTAAGACATGAGGGAGGAGCAGATGGTCGAAAGTTTTGAAGGGGACTTCATCAATAATTTTGTTTAAATGGTAAGTGGCCTCTATCATAGTATTTGTTTCAGTCAATCATAGTCTAGAGAAAGGTAGCAGTTCTTGGTTGTTTGTTACTAGATTTCTTTTTAGTCTAGGGAGATTGCTCTTGTCCTCAAGAAGGATAAGTCCACATAACAAATTGGTGACTCCGCTGGGGACTCGTCTCACTCTCCATTGGTTTTCTTGTTTTACCTTTTGAACCCTCTGTACAAGCCTTCCTTGAGTTTCTGGAAATCATAAAAATTTGAATTTTGGGTTTGATTTGACTTGTTTTTTTATTTTTTCCAAAATCCCCTGCTATGTGCACTTAGGCTTGAGGCACAATGCACATTTCTGCGTAGTTATCTTTCTGCAACAAAGCGTCTATGCATTGGTTTTCTCTAAGACCTGCGCACATTCTTGGAATTTTTTAAAAATTCAGTTTTATCCTCATGAAGTCCAAAGTTTTTGTTTTTTCTTGTTAATTTACACTTGTTTGTACATTCTTTGAGTGTTTTTCAGTGTGGCTCAGTGTTATGAAAAGATTTTCTTGTGGTTGTCGTTTTTTTCAAATTAGGGTAAAGTCTCATCTGATGAATGGTCGATTTATCAAAAGAGATATCTGTTGGTCTTGTCTTGTTGACTGCCTATCTTTCTTCTTTTGATTAGATCAAGTTTTGAGTATAGTTTGTTCTTTTGCGAAATATTGTTTTGTGTGTCATAATCAGTAATTAACAAGACTAGGTATTGTTTTTGAAAAATACTTATGCTTGTTTCGAAATGAAAAGTCATTTTTCCTTCTGTTGCTGAAGTGTTCATGAACTATACTTTTGCTACAAGTGAATTCATAACATTCAATTTAGGAAAATTAATTTTTAGTTATTATTGGTTTCTTGTTGCATTTTGTGAATTTGTGAGTGATTGTATGAAAAGAGAAATTTCTTAATTTTTATGTTATTGGGAAAAGTGAAAGTTTGAAGTTATTTTTGTTAGAAAATTATATATTACAGAGCAATGGAACACATAGAATATAGCAGAAATATAAACACAGAAAACACATAAAACTAGGGAGACACAAATATACGTGGTTCACCCAGTTTGGGCTATGTCCACCCCAAACAGCCAATCCTTCCTTTTTATTATCCAGCAAAACGAAGAGACACAACCTATAGCAGATCCACTATAATATCCTCTATTTTCTCTCATAGTCTCGCCTCTCTATTTCTTGCTCAGAGAATACACATCTATTTCACAACCTCAATACATTGCCCTCATACAAAGCGAGGGGTTGCCTTCTAGGGAAAAAAACCGTAAACTAAACATAAGTTCTACTGTCAGATCATCTACCTAATGAACAACCTAGATTGACTAGAAATTACTATACTTTTACAAGGCAATTTTACATCTGTTTTGAGCTTCGACGCGTTGCCCCCGAAACCCCCGCCGGAGGAATGCTGGCCCCTAGACTCCCCAGTCAGGGGGGATCGGCCCCCTCGAACCCCCGTGGGGGGGACAAGTACCACCCACACCCCCCTGAGTGGAGGGGTGTACAAACTTCCTGTGGTATACATCCGGCTGAAACAAAGACCTTTAAATAATCATGCTCCATACCCAACAATTTTCAGTATTTGGGTGATTCGAAATTGGATATCTACATTTTAGGAAAAGGGATATAGTGAGATTTAGAGTTTTTGTTTTCATTTCGGTTGAAAAATTGAAAGACTCTTTCCTTACTTTAGATATATTTTCATTGAAATGAAAATATTAAATTTTCATTTTCTACTGCATTAGGATTTGCGTCAAGTCATAATTTCATTAGTTCACATCCATTACCTTTGAGTAAATAACATATCTTGAAATCAATGCTAATAAAATCCATCTAGAAATTTTATTTCTTAGGGATATTTTCAACCTATAGTTGATCAGGTTGTAGGGCTTTGGAATAGGGAAGTGAGTTAACTTTCTGAAGCTACAAACAAACATTAGCATCTGGTGATATGGAGAAAAATACAATTACTGCAATTTTTCTTTGGGAAGCTCCCCTTACAAAGGAGTCAAGCATGATATCATATTGGACCCAGTGAAGTGATCGACCCCACTTCATTGGCTACGGTAAAGTGATTTACAAGTACTAAAAATGGTGTTGAAAGGTACTTGGGAGTCATTTGGCAGTAAACCTTAGATTAACCATGTTGAGGAACTTTCAAGGGGATTGAGATTAGTTACTTTTCCCTTGTGTGTACTTTCGATTTGCGGCTGTATGTGGTAACCTTAGTGATCATATTCTTAGGGATTTAACCTGAGGTGACGGTGGGGGGGGGGGAGTCTCTGTTGCACCTGGAACAAAGATTCACTAGACTCACTTGGAAATTTTTGGAGTCTGTCCTTCATTTGAGATGGCATACATGAAGTTTACTTACACATGATCATGTAGATTAAGTAGGTTGTCAGTGTAACTGTTTCCACCCTCTCTATCTATAGCCACTTTTCACTTTAATTCATGTGATGTTGGATTTCGTCACCCACTAGTGATTTTGTTGTGAAAATCTTGTTCACATGGTTTGAATGCTATTGAAGGCCCCGAAAATCGGGTCGACAACAAGAGGGATACCCACCTGGTCCGGACCTTGGTTGGCAACTCCTTATCTGTTTGGTATAGCGGGTTCGACTAGGGATATGGGACCAGTTTCCCAATTTAGTGTGTGTGTGTGAGAAAGATGGGTGTTTCTGTTATAAATGGAATACTTCTATCTAATATAATGCTATGCTATTGTATTCTAATAAACAGAAAAACATCGAAATTTATGCTAACTCGGGGTGTGATCTTTCTTCTATGCGATCTAAAAAGATTTCAAATAATAACTGGTAATAAAGATCATTCAGCTATCATAAGAAAGGAATCGATAGGATGAACTACTCGTTAAGAGTTAGACGAAAAGGTTGTTAAACTTATCGCATAATGAGCTATTCATACCTAAACATAAACAAAAGTTATCACCGTACAAAAGTGCCAAATGATAACTCAGACATCCATGCTGTAATATATAAATAACTGAAAACTGAATATCACTGTAACGCATAAGCAGAAATGGTTAAGAGATAAAAGTACCATTTATAACTAGTCCTACTTATGAGCTTCAAGCAATAATTGATTTATCTCTCCTTTATTTAACATATACTAAGAGTACAGAAGTGCAACATCAGTAGCAGATATCAAATGCAAATATCAAATAAACCCTGTTCCATTCATTCACCAAAACCTCCTCTGAGGGTGAAAAAGTGCATGTTCTGAGGACAAGTTTTTGATAAATTTCTGGACCCTTCTCTAAATGCATGAGAAGGGTTTAAATACTACTAAATAAATAACTTATTTATAGAAATTGAGGATTCGGTTTAAATGACCGTCCTCTTTCTAAGCAAAACTATTCTAAAATCAAATCTACTAACTATTTCTAAATCTACTCCTTAATGTCACAAGCATTCAGTATTTTTCTGAGTGGAGTCGGTTGACTGTCTTCCGCCTTTGGTTGAGTTAAGCAAACAGAATCAGCAAGAGCTAGCATTATCTTCTTAGTAAAACTGATGATATACTTTAGAATCATCCAATGAATATGTAGCATTACCATTATGCCTGGTAAAAATCCCATTTCAACTTGGTTAACCCTTGGACTGCTTCTGCTTTTCCTTCAGTCTTCTGTTTCCAGTTTGCTTCTATCGATGAATTCTTGCAATTTTCGGGATTCGCAGGTGACTGAGCAACTAGGGACCTTCGTTTTCGAACAATTTTTCTTAGCGATGTGTGATTAAGTGCTAATCGCGCATCGGAAATTGCCTCTGTTTCTTGATCCGGGCTTCCCTGATGCGGTTTTTGCCTCTTGCGCCTTTTTCTCTCATTCGGTATAAAGCCCAAAATTTGCAAAAATAGTGTTTCCGTGAGCTCTTGACCCTGAGAATTAAACTGTCTGTTTCTGGTATCAACATTGTTCAATACCCATTCAACCATGGCTGTATATGAGAAATCTGTGATAGATGGCTCAGAAGAGTTCCGTTGGAGCGCTGCCTTCCCTCCTCGTTGTTTTCTTCATAGTGCCCTATATAACGCTCCGTCCTTCTTTCCTGCAGTTTACATTGAGGTGGAATTAATGATAAAAGACTATTGACAGGAAAACTTTTAAATGCCGAAGATATGTAAGACATGCCACCTTACATGAGCTATTTCTTCGAAAAACACAACACCCTACTTCATTAACAACTGGCAATAACTCATTAATTCACATTAAAATACATGACCAACTCTTGGCTAAAAAGTTTTCCTGAATAATGAGCTAGAACCAACTGCGATGGAGGGGTCCCGCGATTTTGCTTTGTGATGTTACAGATCGCAGTATCGCAATATCGAAATATCGCAATGTCATCGTGCTGTTTTTATCGCAAGGTCACAGTATCGCAACTTTGCGGTATCGCAATGTCGCAATATCGCAATATCGCAGATCGTTATAATCCTTGTGTAATTCATGTGATTTTTGCGATGTGCGATATGCGATATCGCATATCGGCGATTTTTTAAAGTTTTTCAATGTGAGTGTTTCTTCACTATATGCGATGTGATGAAGTTTCGCGTCGCAATATAACCTTTTGTCATTTTAACTCATTAGAAGGTGTATCCTATCATCCTTTGCGCGATGCGATATCCTTTAAGGAGTAAATTTATTTTTCTTCATTATGAAACTTAGGTTTTTTTAGATTTTTCAAGGTATTTTCCTAAGTCCATGATGTTGTAAGTTTCATCTAAAAAGGAAAATATAACGCTAACTGATTTTTTTGAGGGTCCCCACTTATTTAGTATTAGCAATAATACTTCATAAGGAGGGGGGTTGTTGGTGGCCACAACAATTGGCGATTCACTTGGAAGAACCAGTTATCTCTATGTTTCTATTGAACCTTTTCAGCTTCCAAAACATCAAAATTTTCAGAACATTAAACTTTATTATGGAAAGATAAAGTACATTATGCTCTAACCTGTCAATGACATTTTGCTTCAGCTATTTTCAACTTTGATTATTTGCTACCTCAAGTTAGTCCTTGTGTTTATATCAGTCATTACTTGGTATGTAAAGATAAAACAAAGTCTTCTCTGTAAACCAGTTTTAAAATATACTCATTTACCGTAGGTAGAGCCTCTGTTGCCAACAAGCGTTCATAGCCTCGACAAGGTTACCTTTTACCCAACAATGATCATGTATCCTACTTAAACAAACCTACAACTCTCAAAGAAGAATCCACATCTACGCTTATTGCTTTTGATTTTCTTTTTATTCTTAAAGAACAATGTCTTAGTTTGGTGGCCAATTTATGACACAGTCATTCACTTGATTTATAACTTTGTTGAACAAGCTGGCTCGTGATGAGACCCCTTGCCTCTTGATTGTAACAATATTGAGTCATTGCCTTGTTATGGTATGCAGTATTTGGCAAAGTCAGCAAGTTATAACATTTGTGATTATGATAAGTTGGCTCGTAATGAGACCTCTCATTCTTCAAGATGAAGTGTATCCTTGGATTGTTCCTCTGAAAGTTGTGATTTCCTTAGTAGGGAGGAAGTCATTGTCTTCTTTAGATAGCTCTGGATGACAATGATAGAGTTTTTGGAAGTAAATGTTCTACAAAGAATCTTTATTTTGTTATTGATACCTTTCATTGCACTGATATAAAACAATTTCTTCACTAAAGGTTTATTTTCATCAAACTTTTATGAAGTTGAAACTAGTGTCATATCTAGGTTAGAGTCTTTTAACTGTATCTTTCAATAATAAAGATCAATTTTCAAAAAGATTTTCTATTTATACAAGCGAAAAATCAAAATCTGAAAGAGATTTGGTATCTTTTTCGTAAATGCCTAATGTAACCATTCACAACCAGTTTTATTATGAAAAAGAGAAACTATTACTCTACGAAATAGAAGAATAATATTCTATTGAAAATATTTCTTAAGAATTTGTCCATTGACAGGCAAATAGTCTCTTTTACCTGCTAAATCTTGTAACACAAATGTTGATGGACCTAAGACTTCTACAATTCGAAAAGGACCAAGCCACATTCTTTGAAATTTTGTATGTTTCCCCTTTTCTTCGTGTGCCTTGTCCCATTTTAAAACTAAATCTCCCACCTGAAAATCTTTTCTGGTCATTATATTTGAATCAAAAGAGGATTTTACCAGTGCCTGATGATGAGCATGCATTTTCTTAGCTTGTTCTCGTTGTTCTTCTACTTTGATTATTTCCATTTGCCTTAAGTGTAATGAGGAAGTTGGTACTTCATCAATGTATTGAACTAGAGACAAAGAAGGAATTGCTAAATGAGTCGGAAGAACTACTTCTCTCCCATAAACTAAATTAAAGGGAGAAGTACCGATGGAAGCTTTTCTCGTTATTCGGTCTGCCCATAAAGCGTATATTAAGGATTTATGCCAATTTTTATGATTTTGGTCTACTGTTCTTTTGATAATCCTGATTAGGTTTTTGTTTGTAGACTCGGCTAATCCGTTGCCCTGTGGATAATAATTGGCTGAATATTTAAGTTTGAATCCTCTTTTTAGTGCAAATTCAGTCATTGCATTTCCAGAAAAGTATGATGCATTATCGAACATTAAAGTGGAAGGTAATCCAAACCTGGTTATTATAAATTGATCTATGAACTCAATGATATTTTCAGCATTAGCCGTCGTGAGCAGAACTGCTTCTACCCACTTAGTAAAATAATCTGTTGCTGTAAGGATATATCTATGCTGCTTGGAAGAGTGAGGAACG
>APFE031566048.1:114372-166568 GCA_000404065.3 Pinus taeda
GATTTCAGCATTTGTTATAAGCATTGGGTGGCCTTGGAAATCCGTTGACGGGCCTCTTTTAAAAGCTCTGTAGGGCCTTTTTGAAGAAGTTTCTGCTACTTGCTTTTTTATGTCGACCATTTCATTAGACATGGTCTTAAGAACTTTTTGCAATCCCTCCAAATCGAATGGATCTTTTGCTTGTTTCTTCTAGGACTCTTCTTTGAAGGTGACCTTCTTAGACTTCCGTTCTTCTATTGCAGATTTCTTCTCTAAGGCGATTATACGTTTCTCTACTGCTATGGATTCTTTCATGTTTTCAGCAAGGGTTGTTTTATTAGCTCTGTCCACGAAGATTGCTATGTTTGATGGTAATGCAGTGATATACCATTCACATTGCACTTCCTCGCTGGGCTGGGAAGCAGTAGGAATTTTGTTTAGAATTTTATTGAAACATAGATTGAAATATTTGATCGGTTCTCTAGATTCTGCCCTAAGGTTGGATAAGTCATTGATTAACGTTGCCGTAGACCTGTCGTCACCAAACTTGGTTAGAAATTGGCCTTGGAAGATGTCCCAATTGGTAATAGATCCAGAGGGTAATGAAAAATACCACGATCCGGCTATTCCTTGTAGGGTATAAGGAAACAGTTGAAAAAAAATGTCTTCATTAGTAACCCCGTTGAGGTTGATGGATAGCATAAAGTTGTTTATGTACTCTTCTGCTAGCATGCCTACCTCAGGATTGAACTTGGGCAGCCATTTCTTAGGATGGGATGGTATTTGACTCAAGGGCGCAGGCATTAAGACTGCCCCAGGATTGTTCCATGGAGACTGGGCCATTGTTGAACTGCTAACAGGGGGATTTATAGAAAATGATCCCTTTGGTTGAGAAGATGAGGTGATTATGATCGCAGATGAGTGAGGAGGAGTTGTAGGGATTCCACTAGGTGGATTGATAATGGTATGGGGTGGTGGAGTAGATGGTTGACTTCGCGCTGGAGAAGTTGAGATGGATGATGTTGATGAAAGAGTCTCGCTGTCGGACCCTTTAGGTGACTTCCTTGCTCTTTTCCTTTTGGGAAGAGGTAGTTCGGTTGGCCGAACATCGAACTTTTCACTCTTTAGTCTGGTCAGGGGATGAGCAGGGTTATACTGCGAAGTCACGCTACCCTGAGATTTATCAGATCTTTGAGGGGAAATGGAAAATCACCGAAGTTTATGAATCAGAGATTCGACTTCAGGAGGTTCAATAACAGATTGTTCTGAAATGTCAGGATTTGTAGCAGCGGATGATGCTCTAGCGACTTCTAACTTTGGATTTAAGTGTAATGGAGAAGTTGGAGGAGATGGTGAGGGCGATTTACTCTCTGAATGGTATTTTGATTTGGATTTACTTGCCATTCATAGTTCAGGCCATCCTTCTAGCGCCAAATATTTTGAAGGCCTTGAAAATCGGGTTGACAACAAGGGGGATATCTGCCCGGTCTGGACCTTGGTTCGCAGCTCCTTATCCATTTGGTATAGCGGGTCTGACTTGGGATATGGGACCAGTTTCCCAATTCAATGTGTGTGTGTGAGAAAGATGGATGTTTCTGTTCTAAATGGAATACTTCTATCTAATCTAATGCTATGCTATTGTATTCTAATAAACAGAAAAACATCGAAATTTATGCTAACCCGGGGTGTGATCTTTCTTCTATGCGATCTAAAAAGATTTCGAATAATAACTGGTAATAAAGATCATTCAGCTATCATAAGAAAGGAATTCGATAAATATGAACTACTTCGTATAAGAAGTTAGATGAAACAGTTGTTAAAACTTATCGCATAAATGAGCTATTCATACACTAAACATAAACAAATAGTTATCACCGTACAAAAGTGCCAAATGATAACTCAGACATCCATGCTGTAATATATAAATAACTGAAAACTGAATATCACTTTAACGCATAAGCAACAATGGTTAAGAGATAAAAGTACCATTTATAACTAGTCCTACGTATGAGCTTCAAGCGATAATTGATTTATCTCTCCTTGATTTAACATCTACTAAGAGTACAGAAGTGCAACATCAATAGCAGATATCAAATAAACCCTGTTCCATTCATTCACCAAAACCTCCTCTGAGGGTGCAAAAGTGCATGTTCTGAGGACAAGTTTTTGATAAATTTCTGGACCCTTCTCTAAATGCATGAGAAGGGTTTAAATACTACTAACTAAATAACTTATTTACATAAATTGAGTATTTGGTTTAAATGACCGTCCTCTTTCTAAGCAAAACTATTCTAAAATTAAATCTACTAACTATTTCTAAATCTACTCCTTAATGTCGCAAGCATTCAGTATTTTTCTGAGTAGAGTTGGCTGACTGTCTTCCGCCTTTGGTTGAGTTAAGTAAATAGAATCGGCAAGAGCTGGCATTATCTTCTTAGTAAAACTGATGATATAATTGAGAATCATCCAATGAATATGTAGCATTACCATGTATGCCTGGTAAAAATCCCATTTCAACTTGGTTAACCCTTGGACTGCTTCTGCTTTTCCTTCAGTATTCTGTTTTCAGTTTGCTTCTATCGCTGATTTCTTGCAATTTTCGGGACTCGCAGGTGATTGAGCAACTAGGGACCTTCCTTTTCGAACAATTTTTTTTAGCGATGCGCGATTAAGCACTAATCGCGCATCGGAAACTGCCTCTGTTTCTTGATCTGGGTTTCCCTGATGCGGTTTTTGCCTCTTGCGCCTTTTTCTCTCATTCGGTATAAAGCCCAAAATTTGTAAAAATAGTGTTTCCATGAGCTCTTGACCCTGAGAATTAAACTGTCTGTTTCTGGTATCAGCATCGTTCAATACCCATTCTACCATAGCTGTATATGAGAAATTTGTGATAGATGCCTCAGAAGAGTTCCGCGGCTATTTTTCTTCATTGAATGGATTAAGTGTGCCTTCCGAAATGTTCATTGGAGCACTGCCTTCCCTCATTGTTTTCTGCATAGTGCCCTGTATAACGCTTCGTCCTTCTTTCCTGCAGTTTACATTGAGGTGGAAGTAATGATAAAAGGCTAATGACAGGAAAACTTTTAAATGCCGAAGATATGCAAGACATGCCACCTTACGTGAGCTATTTCTTCGAAAAACACAACACCCTACTTCATTAACAATTGGCAATAACTCATTAATTTGCATTAAAATACATGACCAACTCTTGGCTAAAAAGTTTTCTTGAATAATGTGCCAGAACCAACTGTGATGGAGGGCTCCCGTGATTTTTCTTTGCGATTTTGCAGATCGCAGTATCGCAATATCACAATATCGCAATTTCATCGTGTTGTTTTTATCGCAAGGTCGCAGTATCGCAACTTTGCGGTATCGCAATGTCGCAATATCGCAATATCGCAGATTGTTATAATCCTTGTGTAATTCATGTGATTTTTGCAATGTGCAATATGCGATATCGCATATCGGTGATTTTTTAAAGTTTTTCAATGTGAGTGTTTCTTCAGTATATGCGATGCGATGAAGTTTCGCGTCGCAATATCGCCTTTTGTCATTTTAACTCATTAGAAGGTGTATCATATCATCCTTTGCGCGATGTGATATCCTTTAGGGAGTAAATTTAATTTTCTTCGTTATGAAACTTAGGTTTTTTTTAGATTTTTCAAGGTATTTTCCTAAGTCCATGATGTTGTAAGTTTCATCTAAAAAGGAAAATATAACGCTAACTGATTTTTTTGAGGGTCCCCACTTATTTAGTATTAGCAATAATACTTCAAAAATAGGGGGGTTGTTGGTGGCCACAACAAATCCTTATATTTTTTAGTGTGTGTTAATTGTTTGTTTTTACTTTTAGAGACCTTAGGATTAAATTGTGAATATTGTTTGGTTTTGTGATAAAATTTCATCCTGGATGAATCACTAAGGCAGTCACTTAGAATGTAGGGTAAACCCCCTGAATACACACCTAGTCAATTGGAAAATATAAAAACTGAAAGGTAAAATTCAATAGGATATAAAGCCTCAGAAGAACATGAAACATCGACAATTTTACAATCTGAGATAGTAGAAACCGAAGTGAATCCAACACAAGAAGTATAATCAGGCTTAGTTCATTCTACCCAGAGATTACCGAAGTATTTCAAACTAAATTTGATACTGGTGATGTTTTAGACACTGAACTAACAAAACCAGAAATAGAACAATCCGAATATGAAGTTTCTCAACCTGAATCACCTTTGGCTATTATAGCTCCTACTCCCAATCCACCTTCACCTTGAAGGAAGCAGATAATTATGAATGAATTACCTCAAGGGTTAATTAGCATTGAAGATATTGCTAGAAGAGGCAGAAAGACCTTATTCTCCATTTACCAGTAGTGAATCTTTTGACCCAAGAGTTTCTTTTACTCCTTTCAAACTAGGCCCTTGGTATTCTACCACTTTGAGCATTTTAGGTCCGAATTTGTCATCGCCACACATTCCATTTTATTCACCAGCAAGAATGATGTCATCAATTCCTATTGGGAGCCAAACCATTGATTCATTTATGTTTACCAGATCCATGAAATCACTATTGTATGTTGGTCCATCAATCCCTCCTGGATACCAGTCACTTACTAGGAAATTTTCAGGGGCTTCTTCTTCTCCTCAACCTTCTACTTAGTCATCTGGTTTATCTACATCTAATGGTTAGAGCATGACATCCATGCCTGAAGAGCCTATGACATTAGACCAACAAATTCACGTGGTATATGGTAACTTAGAAACCCTCAAGTAATCCCAACTGGTGTTTATTACTTGCCTGGGCATAAACCACCTTATCCTCCACCTGGAGGGAAACCTGTTGTCAGATCTTATCCTATTGTTGGGGGTCAACCTTTTACCAGAACTTATGGTCAGATACCTCAGTTCGGTCAACCTGCTGTAACTCAAACTTTGCTTGGTACTCCTTACCTTGGGACGAGCACTATTTGGAACCCTACTTTTACTCAACAGTTGGTCAGGTTTCTCCACAAGTGCAACTTTATCAACTTGTTCAACCTATTGGACAATCTAATTCTCAAATACCTATTCCAAGTATTTCCGTACCTGTCTAGTAGCCGTTTTAGGGAATTCCACAAACATTTGTTGAACAACCTTTCTAAGGAATTCCTCAAACACATGTTCAACAACTGATTCAACAACCTGTTCAAAGTGCACCTCAAACGCCTGTTTTGAAGCGGGTTCCAAGTTCCCCTCAGACACCTATCCCAGGAGTATCGTAAAAGACCATTCTAGTTACCCCTTAAATATATGTTCCTCAGATTACTTAGGCAATCCCTCAGGTTTCCGCTTATCAAACTGGTCCTACGGTCCAGTCTATACCACAAATTCCTATTGGACAACCTTCTATAGGAACTATGCAAACAACTTTTCAAGGTCAAGCTTATAAGGTTCCACCTTTTCAAGGACGAGTTTTTCAAAGTCCCCCTTTCCAAGGTCAAACTTTCCAAAACCTATCTTTTCATGATTAATTTATTCAAAGTCAATTTGTTTAGGGTCAAACTTTGCTAGTTCAACCTATATAGGGGTGATATTACTTAGGTCAAATAGATCAAGCTCAACCTTTCCAGGATCAAGATTCAACAATACCTTGGTCACACTTATCAAGTCCCTGTTCAACCTCAACTTGGAATGGTTCACCCTCATTACGCTGGTGGAATCCCAACTCTAACCACACAGGTTATTCCAGAATATCCTGGGTATCCTCTTCCAGGGGTTGGTCTTAACCATCAAGGTTATCAAACTTTACCGCAAGACCCTAACCTACAGTTACCATGTATTGCAACCATATATTTACCTTATTTATCTTGGTTAATGAAAGATCCCATTTATTATTATCCTTATTGGTCGGCGATTACCACCAAGTTACTGAGTGACATACTTAAATTTGAAGGCAAATAAGGAGAATTCCCATCCAATCATGTGATGACATATCATCTTTGGTGTGCATCAAATTCTTTAATTGATAATTTTATTCGTCTTCACCTTTTCCAATGAACTTTAACCAGTTCGGCAACCAAATGGTACATTAAGCTACCTCACACATCTTTCCATAAATTTAACTCTCTAGCAACAACTTTTTAAACCCATTTCCAACTACTGATTCGATACGATACTGGTACCAGACTACTGACTTCTTTAAAACAATCAGAATTGACTCACATTTCTGATCACATACATGAATGGAGATGTTGATATCAGTTAGTTAAAGTTTTTATTCAAGATCAGATTTTAGTTGAATGGTTTGCGAAGTCACTTCTTCCCGTTATTATCGAGGATGTTGCTAAGGGAGGTGTCATCCCAAAATAGTAGGTAATTACTCGTGTTAATTATTTAGACTTAGTCTACACCCAATCTAGCACCTTGTATGAGAAAATCCTGAATTTACGCACCCTAAAAATGTTCCAATAGTTACGACTCCTATAGAATCTAATGTCATTGATTGTATAATAGGTTTTTTACTTGCCAACAGTCTAAGGGGAAAAATAAAAATTATAAAAGTACTCAGAGTTTGGCCATACAAGATTCACCTGCTTAAGTCCTTTCTTTGGAAGTTATTTTCGGAATTAATGTCATAGAATCATCTACCGGAAAGAATGCATTGACCGAAGGTAAAAAGAAGGGGAAAGGTAAATCGAAACAAAATGATTCTTCAAAATAGAAACTCACTAAAAATGAACCTACTGAAGTGAAATGAAAATCTTTCTATCCTTGCCTTATTTGCGATGAGGATCATTATATGAAGGAATGCCCACATCGTGCAGAGGTTTCGAAATTCATTAACGGTTCTCTAACTCCTGTTTTTTTAAAGGATCCATTGCCTTCTCAAGATAGAAAAATGATTTCTCATAACACATCTTCCTCTTACATATCAGGAGATATTATGATGATGTCTTCACAGCAAGTTATGGTATCTACGAGATCGAAATATTACAGGTCTAAGGGTCTTGTCAATAATGGAAACGAGGCTAGTTCATCTAGTCAAACTTCCAGTTTAATTCCTCCTCCTCCGTTTGAACCATTTCAGATCGAGAAACCAAACCCTGAGATGATGATTCAACTACCTCCCAAAGGTGTGCTTCAAAAATCATCTTTCAACCCACATGTTTTAGCTACAAAAAATTATAACATTGTTGAAGACCTGATTGTCTCCTTCCGCAGTGTCAGCTTTGGAAGTGTTGCAAACATGCTTGGTACAATGAAAGATTTTATTTTCAGCTACACGAGCTATCAATCCATAAGATTCTAATATAATTATATTTTAACTTGAGGGTCATATCCCAAGACTCCCTCATCAATTGGCTTTCCATATTCTAGTTTTTGTTAAAACCAGGCAAGTGTTTCGCACATTTGTTGATGAAGGAGATTCTACGTGTATTATGTTGATTGCATGTTGGAAAGGTTTAGGTTCTCCAACCATAAATCAATCACTTAACACTTTGAAAGCCTTTGATGGAAGAGGTTTTCATCCTTATGCAATCCTAAATGATCTGCCCATAGAGCTAGAGGGTAAAACGATCACGATCGAAGTTGAATTTGTTGATGCTTATCTCGATAAAAACCTTTTTCTTAGTCGAAGGTCAACCTACATATGTCAACAATGGTCTCATCACTTTTTTGAATGATACAATTTCCTGACAAAGGGAAAATTGTCAAAGTAGACCAATTGTCTTACTACACTTTAGAACCTAACTCTATGGGTAGCATACCTTTTGTCGGAAAAATGAATACTCTTTATTAGGATATTGGTGTTGGTTTACTCAAAATATTCATCATTGATGTGAACCTTTGCGCTTCCTCCACCGAAATTTCCTTCTAATCTTGTCGAGGTTAACATGACTACATCAAGCACTATATAAGCTTTTGATTTATGGATAGTGCCTTCAGAGTCTGAATTAGCCTCCTATGACAATGAGATGGCTTTGATCCCATTTGAATTGGCTTATCAAGCATTTCAATCATTTTCTGACCCATCACCTTCTGATATTGATCGAGTGAATGCGATCAATGATGGTTATTATCCTTTACCTTGGTTAGAACAATTTCACTCCCCAATCCTTTTGACTATACGTTTCGAACTGACGAGAGTATTATGGAGGTCATGAATTCAGATGAAAAGCTATGGAATGATTACCATCATCATTCATATTTTCTACCTAACCTTGGTAAAAGTGAGAATCATTTTTCAACTCTATTTTCACTCAAGATTATAGATAGTCCAGAATGACCAAATTCAGTTTTTGAAGTTGAGTCCGAAAGGATTTTGGGAAACATATCTACAACGATCACCATTGGCATATTAGAGAAAAAAGGATTATTGAAAATATTCACATAGTCGCCTCATGCTCATTCGAAGAGATTCGAACATATAAGGCCCTATTTCAAGAATTCCACGACATTTTTTCCTAGTCTTGTGAAGAAATGCCAAGAATTTACCCAAGCTTTGCTATGCATTAGATTAAGACTTACCCGAATGAAAAAATTATCCGAAAATGATTACGTCCAGTGCATCTGCAAAAAGATATTGCAATTAAAGCTAAGGTCGAGAAACTACTTAAAGCAAGTTTCATCTACCTGATTTCCTTGACTGATTCAGTGTCCAATATTTTTCATGTTACCAAAAAATAGGGAACCATTATAGTATGCGTCAATTATAGGGATATCAATAAGGCTTGTTCGAAGGAAAACTATCCTACTCACCATATCAATCAAATCATTGATGATTGTGCCAGAAATGAAATGCTTTCATTTATGGACAAATTTCCTGGCTACAACCAAATCAACATACTCCCAACTGATCAACACAAAACCACATTCATCTGCCCATGGGGGACATTTTATTATCGAAAAATACTATTCGGTTTGAAGAATGCCGGTGCAACTTTCCAACGGGCTATGTCTTATGAATTTCATGATATCAGGCATATTGTGCGGCCTTATTTGGATGAATTTCCAACTCATTCACTAAGAGAAAAAGACCATCCAATGCATTTCAGAGCAATCTTTATCAGATGTTGTCATTACAATATTCGCTTGAATCCACACAAGTGTGTTTTTTGTGTGCAATTCGGTTGATTGCTAGGATTTGTCGTTTCAAAGTAAGGCATTCATGTCGATTTGTTGAAGGTTGAGGCTATTTTGAATTTTCCTCCTCCTTCCAATCTTTTCCAACTCCAAATTTTGCAAGGGAAAGCAAAATTTCTATGTCAAATCATCCAGAACTACGCCAAGTTGACTAAATGTTTTACTCGACTGTTGAAAATGGGTATCTCATTTACTTGGGATGAAGTGGCTCAAAAGGCATTTGATGCACTTAAACATGCGTTGACCCATACACCACTAATGCATCCTCCCGATTATCATCGAGACTACTTTTTATACTTAGTTGCATTTGATGTCACTATTGCCATGGTTTTAGTTTAGGAAGACAAATCAAATGAAAAGCATGTGATATATTACTTAAGTAGAAATTTGACCAAAAATGAAGCAAAATATGCACATGTGGAGAAATTCGCCTTGGAAGCTATTGAAGTTGTCCAATGTTCTCGCCACTACATTCTATTGCGCAAAACTACTGTGATTTCTAATTGCAACCCCATGGTTTACATTCTCACTAGAAAGTTGCTAGGGGGAAATTATTCCAAATGGATAGCCCTCCCGTAGGAATTCGCTTTTGAATTCACTAAATCCATATCTAAGAAATCGCTAGTATTTGATGAATTATTATGTGACTTTCCCCATACTGAGATGGAAAACATGGTAGAGTATTCTCTTGCAGAAGAATATCTCTTTTTGATCACCACTTTAGATCCTTGGTACGAAGATATCATCATTTATCTTCATACCCAGACATTTTGGCCAAAATTGAGTGGAACTAATTGTCGTTGTATCCAAAATCAATCCTAACAATACACTATTGTTGGCGATACACTTTATCGTCATGGTGTCGATTACACCTTCAGATGATGTTTAAATCATGAGGAAGTCGAAAAGGCATTAAATGGATGCCATTCTGGAGCTTGTGGTGGTCATATGTCAAGGTTTTCCACTACTCAAAAGATCATGCACGCAAGGTATTTATGGCCTTCTATGTTCAAAGACTGTATAACTGCGGTCCAGAAATGCCATAATTGTCAAATCTATGATCGAAAAATGCGTGCACACGTAGCTCCGCTTCACCCAATCATTGTTGTCAGTCCTTTCACAAAATGGGGCATTGATATCCTTACATGTAGCCCTCACTCGATCGGGGGGCATGGGTACATTATCCTAGTGTTAGATTATTTTACCAAATGGGCCAAGGTGATGCCTACATATAAGGATGATGGTGAAACAACATCCATTTTCCTATTCAATCATGTGATTGATTAGTTCGAAGTTCCAAAAGCCATCGTCACGGGCCATGGTAGCCATTTTCGAAAATTTATGATGATCGATCTTACCACGAAGCAAGGCTTGGGCCATGACAATTCTACTCCATAGTACCCGTGGACAAATGGAAAAGTAGAAGTCATTAACAAGGTTTTAACTGCCATGATTAAATAGATTATCGGATTCATAAACAAGATTAGCATTTAATTCTTTTTCTAGCCTTGTGGGCATATCGTACCACAACAAAAACTTTGACTCATTTTACTCCTTTCCATGATGATCATGGTAGGATACAATAACACATGCTACTCATCATAGAAAGAAGCTAATAGGTCTAAGAACCCTCACAACATGACTCTGATAGTGGAGAGGAAAGTCATCTATCCCGACATCCAAGATTTCTAAGGTCAACCTCTGAAGGTTGTTATCTATCTCAGTCAATGCCTCTGTTGCATCCAGATTTGGCACTACGGAAGCTACTAACTACTCACCATGCCTATCATATCTGTATAATCTAGCTGGTTTCACTGAGGCCACATCGACGTGATCATTTCAGACAATAAGTTTTGGATGCCAAAAATAAAAATAAAAATTGAAAATTTCAAAATGAACTAAATTGTGAAGTTTTACCTAGATTTCCCCATTGCATCCCAGGTGGCAGTGGCATATATGGATCACCTATGCAATCCATGCCTGCGTATGGAAATTCTTCAATCATGATGATATGATTTTTCAGCCACTCGAAGAAGTCAAGAGTATATCTAATCATTGGTCCGGCACCACCTCCATGGCGTGCCATAAGTATGACCCATTTCAACATGCGAGGGTCCCAAGGTCCTCCTCTCTCTATAGCTGCATGTGGAGCAAGAAGAGGGATCCGCTCTATAGAAAATGAGATGACAAAGGCACTGTACCCAAAGTTTTTGAGTCTACCTAGTCTGACTCTGGTTAGTTTCCCTTTCAGATTGGAAACTACAACCTCGCTACAGTTGAATATAGTAGGTTGCAAACACTCTACGATGGTTTGCATCTGAGCCTTTGTGAGAAATTTAAGAGTTTCACTACCACATAGCCATGCAACAGTGAACCTGATAGCTTTTAAAGGAAGCCTTGCTATGGTTTTAATGTCAATTCTCCCATCTTTGAGAGTATCTTCGTCAATATAATGTTGTATCATATAGGTGGCATTGGTTTCGCCAACTTGCCTATGCCCATATAGAGTGATTTCCGCCCCACGTCGTGGATGTACAATCAAGAAGTAATTGTTATCATCATCAATGACAAGTCTATGGTCTCCATGTTGGCCGGATAAATCGATCTTGCAAATAAGGCCGATCTCCTTAGTATCAACAGATATCTAACACAAGCAGGACAAGAAAATCTATCTTTCTCTAAACATATGCGATTCATTTAATAAAAACTAATAGGTGTTTTAGACCCTACCTTAAGTCCAACGCTAGTTTGTGGCAGCCATGCTCCAACAGCTCCAAAAGAGTTTCCTTTTAAGAACTGCAATCACAAACATCAACTCAAATAAAACTGCATAGCTAATATAATAAATCATGTTCATCATGGTGATCAAGGAATCCATGAAATAAACCATAAAACACAGCTTATTGAGAAAAATAAACTTGATTGTATTAACTTTGAAATAGAAGAACTTTACAGCCTTTGGTGCCTTGATGTTGTACAAGCTATTCCCAAGGTCCAAACAGGAATCTCCTCTACTTTGACAAGCCTCACTCTCTTCCAAATGAGATCAAAAGGTATGTAATCTCTGCTCTCAAAAGCTAAATTAGGAAGACTAAGTTCCAGCAGCATTTACCCTAAAAAATATTCAGTTTTCAACCTCTCTAGTAACCAGCCCAATGCTTCATTTTATAGTGCAAAGGAAGGAGGTTACAGGTGCACCATTGAAGGGATAGAGTCCTCCTTCAAAGGGATAAGCTCCTCACATCAAGGGGTTAGCTCCTTAAGGTATGGGATGCATGAACCTTTAAGGAGCGAACTCGCCACCTCAAGATTCCCTCTAGAAGCTTCCAGAAATGACTCAAAGTGAGTTTTTAATAATGTACTTGCGCCTTTTTAACTTTTACAGGGGTCCGCACCCGTAACATAGATACAGAGCAGTCAGGTGTGCAGGGGACATGACCAATAGGTGCGAGACCACATGTAATGCTAAGAGAAAGTGCAGAACTAGAGTTTTAGAGATTTTTAAGGTCTTTCTCTTGTTTTCAAGGCTTGATATTAAGAATTGAGGTTTAAGACTTGCAAAGGAGGAAGGTATGAGTGGTGATAGACTCACACTAATTGCTCAATGTCACGATGACAATTTTCGTGCAACAGATTGCCCCCCAAAGTGCGAAGTCTATAATAGATGAGGATGGTTTTTGTCATCTATGAAGAGTGAAGTACTTTATCATTTCAAGGATCTTCCTGTGGATACCCCGGTCGGAACCTATAAAAACATTCAATGCAATATATATACTCAGATCAAAACTGACTAGAAAACTATCTAAACTGCTCTGATACAGGAATGATTTTGCAATACATCACAAGTATAGACATATGTAGACACAATATGGGCACAGCCATCTGTTTATGAATAGTCTATTGTATAATGAATAAAAAAATTCCTCTCAGCCTGGATGGTGGAAACTAGATCCATGGTCTTGATTTCTGCTTCCCGAACTAGTACAATTCTATCCATGTGAATGAATGTGTCGAAGTCGAACATGGTAGAAACCACTTGATTACCAGTCAATGATGTAAACTGTTAACAAGTGTGAGAGAAACCACCAGTAATGCCAATGGCCCTCAAAGTACTCAGTACAATCCAACAAATGTGAATAAATGAATCGATGTCGAACACGTCACAGAATCCTTTGATCGAAGGTCAATGATGCAATCTGTCGTCAAAGGCGAGAAACCTACCATTGAGGCATGCAGATTCCAAGGTACTGACGATTTCTAGATCATCTTTCTAGATAATGAGTTGGAGTCGATAGAAAGCAATCCATCGTAGGCAAGCCCACAACACGAAACCATAGATCAAGTTTTGAAGAAATATATTTGGCAAGGACTAACGCAGGGATGGTCAAGATGGATGATAGATATTTTGCAAAAGAATGGTTTATTTGAACTGACCTCTTGAACACATAATGACACTGCAGATGGTTTGGTGACAATTGACCCAAACCTAATACCCAGAAACCAGTTGAAGACTTTCAATATGTTTTGATTAACTGTTAGGCAAAGGATTTCCCAACCCAGGTGAACAAAAAGTGTCGTGTTCAAGAGTGGTTAACTACTTTTCTAAACACAAAGTATAACAAACAGGTTCATTTTTCTCTCTTTTCCCCCACCATTTCTGGCAAGTACCTCTTTATTTTTTTTGACAAGCTTGAGGAGGATAACATTTGCTTGATTATAAGCTCATCCTTCAGATGAGTCCAACTTAGTTTAAAATTCGAACCCTAAGAAGGAGTGGTTCATTCCTGTTTAAAATTGAATAGGTGCTTTACTGTTGAATTTTAACGAGTCCAGTATAGGAAAAACTCGATGCTTTTCAATTTTAGGAGTCATAAGAAAAACTTAAGAAAACTCCATGGTTGTCCTTTTCCATAAATTTGTGTTCCCCAAGTCCGAAAAAGTATAAAAGAATACTTGAGAGAACCGCTTGACCATTACGATCAAGGAGTACTTTTCATAATTAGTGGCCCTGATCTGAAAAAGTAAAAAAGAGATCAAAGACACGTCGTTTTATTACCAATATCGAACTTGAAACGACAAAAGTATGACAATCTTTTCATGTTTATACGGTCGGAAAATTCCGTCTTAACGAGTTTAAAAAGAAAAACTCGGTAATCTTTTCATATTTTACGAGTCAGAAAAGAGCTTAAAGAGGACTCGTCCTAGAGGAACGAGTGGTATAAAGGGTAGCAACTGGTTTCGGCAATGGTGTAACTACTCAAAACATAATGGTTAAGAGGCTGGCTAATAAAACCACTCATAATTGCGGTCCCTCACGAAAGGAAAACAAGCAAGTGAAAGCATATGATCAGCCAAAGAGATGGTGGCGATGGAATGAAAACAACCAAGGCTCATCTAACAGAAATTAGCGGATAAAGACGGCAATCACGAGATGTAAAATGGGTATGGGTTCATTTTTACACAAGCTTGAACCATAGAGAACTCTGCTTGGATTCAGTTTCATGTTTACACAAGCTTGAAACGAAAAAACTATGCTTGTTATAAGTTCGCATGCCCCCAGCATAACGACACAAAATGAGGTACATGCCCCCCAAGCTTCATTGCATGAAACCAAGTGGATGAAATGAAGGTTTACTTTCAAGTTCTTGAAAAGACTCGACATGAAAAAGGGAGTTGTTTCATTTTTTAATGAGGTTGACACAGGAAAAGAACTATCCTCAAAACCCTTGTTTCATTTTTTTTAAACGAGCTTGACACAAGAAAATGACTCCTTATTTCATTTTTTAACGAGCTTGACACAAGAACAGGAATTATGCTCACGACTCCTTGTTTCATTTTTTAATGAGCTTGACACAAGACCAGGAACTATGCTTGTGACTCCTTGTTTCATTTTTTAATGAGCTTGACACAAGACCAAGAACTATGCTCGTGACTCCTTGCAATATCCAATTTCATTTTTTAACGAGGTTGAGACAGGAAAAAACTATCCTCGCAATATCCAGTTTCATTTTTTAATGAGGTTGAGACAGGAAAAAACTATCCTCGCAATAGCCAGTTTCATTTTTTAACGAGGTTGAGACAGGAAAAAACTATCCTCGCAATATCCAGTTTCATTTTTGAACGAGGTTGAGATAGGAAAAAACTATCCTCGCAATATCCAGTTTCATTTTTTAACGAGGTTGAGACAGGAAAAAACTATCCTTGCGATATCCAGTTTCATTTTTTAATGAGGTTGAGACAGGAAAAAACTATCCTCGCGACTGGTCAGGAATCAGAAAACGATTGTACAACCTGATATGCTTCAAAGGGACTCATAGGCATTGCGCCATGAAATGAATCCATCTCGGAATCAGAAGGTACGATCCAAGGATCATCAAAAGCAATAGTGTTTGACAAAATCATATTTGCAATTGAAGACGATACGTTAGGAGGAGGGAAGGAAAAAGTTCCCAGTAAACCAGAATCTTTAATCAAACCTACTCCAACATCTTGGTAAGCGATAGTCGTTTTACCAACATGCTGAATATTATCTGTAGAGGCTGGGTCGGATGACAAATAACTCAGCTAGTCTATTGTAACAATCTTTTCGTTATGAGGAAACTTAACAAGGCGAAAGACCAATGAAACAATAATAGTCATAACGTAAGACCAACTGTGATCCAAGAGAAGGTTGTAATCTAGAGGGGCATCAACCACTTCCACATCTGGAATTACAGTTTTTCCTTCTACCCCTATAGGAAAATCTTCCAAAATACCAAAAGGATGAAACCCTTGACCATCAAAAGCCTTTAGAATCGTCGAGGACTGAATGAGTGTCGGAGAACCAAGTGATCTCCAACACTGGATCGACATAATACACGTAGAAGCTCCCTCATCAATCACAATCCGAAAGAAAGGTTTGTTTTTGACTAACACTAGGATTTGGAAAGCCATTTGATGAGGGAGGCGAGGTGTACTATTTTCTAAATCGAAGATTATAAGGTTCGAATCCTAAAGATCAACAGCTCCTACAGCAGACAATAGTAATTTACGCTGTGCTGGACATGATTGCAACACTTCCAAAACCAATATTGCTGAAGGGGCAATGGCCAAGTCTTCAACAATGTTATGATTCTGAGCAGCTCTCGCAGTTGGTTCCTGAAATATACCTTTAGCAGGTGGTTTGGTTACTAAGTCTAGATTGTGTTTCTCAATTGGAGATGGATCAGAAACAGGAGGAGTTAAAGTTGATGGGACTGAATTAGAAGATTCTGCATCTTTACCATTAACATGATTGTTACTACCATAATCTTGTGATCGCGTCGCAATCCTGACATGAGACATCATCATGATGGGTTCTTCTGAGGTATTAGAGGAAGAAGCAACCGCTTTACTATCTTGAGTAGGCGAAGGATCCTTCAAGACAGTAGTCATTTGATAATCTTTAACAAATTTCGAAAACTCTGCTCGATATGGGCATTCTTTAGTAAAATGATCCTCGTCGCAGATGAAACAAGGATAGTGAGGTTTTCCTTTTTCATCATCAGATTCATTTTTATTTGTTTTCTCTTTTGAATTTTGATTTTTTTTATTTTCTCCTTTTCTATACTACCAGATTTGGTCATAGATGAATCTACAACATGGACATTGGTAGAAACTTCAGCGGAAGAATCTCCTTTCAGGGAAACAGGTAAAGTTGTTGTAGGAGAATAATTCTTTGAATATTTCTTCTTGCTCTTAGAACTAACTGAACCAATCACACCATCAACAACATGAGATCCTGAAGGAGATGTAGTTTTCGGAAGATCAGGGATTTTTTCGTGTAAAGTACTTGATTGCGTATAAACGAGGTCAAGGTACCGAGCCTGAGCAATTACTTGATCTTCAGTAACAACTCATGCCTTAGCTGCATCCTCAGTGATTTTAGGTAATAATGATTTAACAAATCATTTTGCTAAAATTTGATCTGGAATGAAAACTTTCACTAAATGCCTTCTACGTCACCATTCATGAATATGGTCAGAAATATATGTGGACGTAGATTGTTTTAATGAAGTTAACAATTCCGTGCCGTTGTCGTATCTGACAAGCAACTAAAAATGAGTTAAGAAAGAAGTAGCTAACTGACTAAAGTTATAAAAATAGCCTCATGGTAGCTCAATGTACCATTTGGTAGCAAGACCAATAAGAGTTCTTTGAAAAAGATGTAAGCGAATTGAATCATCTATGATGGAATTAGATGCACACCAGAGGTGATAAGTCATCACATGATTCGACGGATCCTCTCCTGACTTACCCTCAAACTTCGGGATATCACTAGGCAACTTATTAGGCATTGGCGGCTAATACGAAAGATAATAAATTGGATCGTTTGTAAGGCGCGACAAATCAGGTAAAACCAAAGTTGCAATAAATGGTAACTGACGGTTAGGTTGATGAAAACCTTGTGTAATGAGACCAGCTCTAGAAGGAGGATATCCAGGATAATGTGGAATCAGATTTGCATTAGGAATGTTAGAACCTCTCGGGAAACCAGGATTAACCGGACCAAACTGGGGTTGTTGAGGCTACTGATAAGTATAGCCAGGGTATGGTTGATACTAATAAACTAGATTTTGTATAGCAGGACCGGATTGATACTGTCCCTGGTATGGTTGACTCGTGGCAATTGTACTTGGACCAGCTTGTCCTGCAGGCATCTGGATCGAAGTCTGAACCGTAGGTCCTGACTGGGGCACAGAGACTTAAGGAGTTGACACTGATGTAGGGATAGTAGAAACCGGAGCTATTGATACTCCAGAAGTAGGTGGGTAGATTGAACAGAAGCTATAGTAGTTGCAGCAGCAGTTTGAGGCGGAGTTCGAGGTGAACTAGGCTCAGGATGATGAACTACACTAGGTGCAGAGGTTTGAACCATAGGTTGGACAGGTTATTTGGTTGGACCAGAAACCAAAGGCTGTCCAGCTTGATTAGATAATTGCACATTAGGTTGCAAAGTATGTAGAGTTTGAGATGGATCCCACACCATATTCATTCCGGAACCCATAAAAGGTTGTACACAAGGAGGACCATAACCTGTTTGAACGTAGGGATGATAATTAGGAGGTACATTTGCAGTTCCTTGTAAAAATGACTGACCAGAAGGCGGTTGGAAGCCTTGAGTTGGGTACTGACCTTGAGGTTGATAACCCTGAGACATGTACTGAATCTGGGGTTGATAAGCATCCTGAGGAATATGGGGTTGACCTTGGGGTATGTACTGTCCTGAAGGTTGAAAACCTTGAGGTAGCCCTCCAAACGAAAACTGACTACCTTGGGGTTGCTCCCCAGGCGATAACTGACTACCTTGAGGTTGCCCCCCAGGCGGTAACTAACTACCTTGTCCCCCAGGTGGTAACTGACTACCTTGCCCCCCAGGTGGTAACTGACTACCTTGAGGTTGAGGATTTGGAAAACTACCAGACATCATAAAAATCTACTCTGTATTCAACATTTGAGTTCCATTATTACCAGGTGATAACTGATATTCAGTTGGTCGAGGAGTTGTTCCTGAAAAAATACTAGAAAGTGCCTGGTACCCCAAAGGAACAATAGGATCACCATATAAAAATGTTTCCGGTGATTGGGAAAAAATGGATGACTGTCTCGACATGATTAATCAAGGACAATAATCTCTGGGTGTATGATGAAAGTAATCACACACAAACAAAGAAAATTTCAATAAAAGCACCTAAAGTCTCTAGAGAAACAAGAAATTGAATCACACGCCTAAAAAAAATCTAAGAGTTCAAACCACACACAAACAGTAACTTTCCGTACCGAAAACACTAGTTGGTGATGAAATTCAACTTCGTAGAATTCAATATAGAAATGGTGGTTGGAACAGTTACCTGGACAACCTGCTTAATGAAACAGACTGACACAAGTTTCTTCACTAAATCGTCTCGAGTGAAGAGAACCCCCCAGAGAGTCCAAGTGAGTCTAGTCGACGTCTGCTCCAGGTACAGTGAAACCCATCCTTCACTGTCACCTTAAGAAAGAATCTTAAGATTATGGTCACTAAGGTTACCAACAGTAACAAATACAACTGGGGGAACAGTCTATGATCCGATCTACGGGCAAGGGCAAAGTAACAAAGCTTAATCCCCTTGAAGGCTCCTCGACATGATCAATCCGAGGTTTACCAACAAGTGACCCTAGGCTCCTCGACAATGGTTAATCCAAGGTTTACTATTTTTAATAAATGTAAATATTCTATCTTTCCCAATGAGACAAACTTGATTATCTCAAAGATTCGGACATGATCTCATGATTGATTCCTTTAAGAGGAGCTTCCCAGATTATATCAATTAAAATTGGATTTATTTTTTACCGCAAGATACAACTACTTGCTTGTTTTAACTATCTTGGAGAGTTAATTACTCCCTACTCCAAGATACTAGCCTAAGCTATATTGGTGATAAGAGCCCTAGAAATAAAAAGATTGCTAGATCGATTTTAATTAAGCGTTATTTTTATGGGTTGTTTCTTAAGTCAATAGGTATGGAAATGAAACTTTGATGGTGTGAAGACTCGACTCCAAAAACACTAAAAAAATGCACCTAAAATGATAAACAATCCATTTTTCCTTCAATGAATCTCTAGCTAAAAGAAAGAGTTAAGAATGCAATTTTTTGAAAAACAAATCTTTCCTTCAACAATCAATGAAAAGAAAATCGTTTTGTCTTTTTCAATAAACTCAAAATGAGACTACTAATTAAATCTCACAAAAATAAACTCAAAATGAGACTACTAATTAAATCTCACAAAAATAAATCCCTTTTCTTTTAAAACACTCAAAACTATAGAAAACAATTCTTTCAAAAGAGAATCTACGATTCCTAGAAAACACTCAAAACTATGAAAACTAATCTTGAGACCTAAGAAACTTCTAAAAACCTAATCGAAATAAAATCTTGAAATGTTTTTGAGGACGTTTTACTTAGTTATTCATTAAACTAAGGATTAATTCATTCAGAATAACAAATCAATCAAAAAACACCCAGCTATGTTTTCTTTTATAAAAATTAAATACACAACTTATGACCAAGTTTGTTCAAAGATTTGCAAAGAGAAACGAAATCTATTTCTCACCAAGGGAAGATTTCACAAACCGGCCAAACTCATCAAGAAGACAAAAGATACCAGGGTGATCTAAGGTTTCTTAGGCTTCTAATCTTTAAGTCACTACAAAGATCGAGTGAAAACCAAACTAGGCATGCAAAACTTCTAGAAAATTGTCTAAAACAAAAACACCACGGGAACTTACTCACAAGAGACTTTTGATAGGACACATGCAGATCTGGGTAGAGACTAAAAGTAATAAAACAATCCTAAACTTAACTGGACGAAAAGATCTTAGGTTTTTCAAAAATTTTGACAGGGTCCGCAGGCTTCCTGGATAACCAGATGCAGTACTGCTCTATGTAGTAAAGTAATAGTGCAGAGATGTCCGCGCTGTAATATAAACAGAACGTGTGGTCCTCTTAAAGATTTTGAAAAAACAAAAAACAATCAAGAACCTAAAAACTACCCAATCCCACACACATCAAGAAAAAATCAGAAACAAAATCAAGTTTCTCAAGTCAAAGACAAAGGAAAATTAAAAAATCAAAGTTTCATCCCCAGCGGAGTCGCCAATTTGTTGGCTGGATAAATCGATCTTGTGGACAAGGCCGATATCCCTAGTATCAACAGATATCTAGCAACAAGCAGGACAAGCAAATCTATCTTTCTCCAAACATATGCAATTCATTTAATAAAAACTAAGAGGTGTTTTAGACCCTACCTTAAGTCCAATGCTAGTTTGTGGGAGCCATGCTCCAACAGCTCCAAAAGAATTTCCTTTTAAGAACCTGCAATCACAAACAAGCACACATCAAATAACACCTGCATAGCTAATATAAAAAATCATGTTCATCATGGTGATCAAGGAATCCATGAAATAAACCATAAAACACAGCTTATTGAGAAAAATAAACTTGATTGTATTAACTTTGAAATAGAAGAACTTTACAACCTTTGGTGCCTTGATGTTGTACAAGCTCTTCCGAGGGTCCAAATAGGAATCTCCTCTACTTTGACAAGCCTCACTCTCTTCCAAATGAGATAAAAAGGTATGTAAGGAAGACTAAGTTCCAGCAGCATTTACCCTCCAAAATATTTAGCTTTCAACCTCTCTAGTAACCAGCCCAATGCTTCATTTTATAGTGCAAAGGAAGGAGTTTACAGGTCCACCATTGAAGGGATAGAGTCCTCCTTCAAAGGGATAAGCTCCTCACGTCAAGGGATTAGCTCCTTAAGGTATGGGATGCATGAAACTTTAAGGAGCGAACTTGCAACCTCAAGATTCCCTCTAGAATCTTCCAGAAATGACTCAAAGTGAGTTTTTAAGAATGTACTTGCGCCTTTTTAACTTTTACAGGGGTACGCACCTGTAACACAGATATAGAGCGGTCAGGTGCGCAAGGGACATGACCAATAGGTGCGAGACCGCAGATAATGCTAAGAGAAAGTGCAGAACCAGAGTTTTAGAGATTTTTAAGGTCTTTCTCTTGTTTTCAAGGCTTGATATGAAGAATTGAGGTTTAAAACTTGCAAAGGAGGAAGGTCTGAGTGGTGATAGACTCACACTAATTTCAGAATGTCATGGTGACAATTTTCGCGCAACACTCCAACTATGAAGCATTATTCTTGAACATTCCACTTGCCCACCATCCATTCTAGCAAGTCTAATCTGGCTTTCGTGCTTGAAATGGTGAAAAACTTGTACATGCCACAATTTGTCAATGCCTATATGGTATCTGGATGGTTTAGAGTAGATATGTCTTTCTCTTCATGTTCACGTTCTCTCCAGTCCATTTTTGCGGCTTAAAACCCTATAAATGAACATAAAAGATCATTAAGAACGATCATGGAAAAAATTAGCAAGGAATTTGGGCATTTTCTATTTTATTTTTCATGCCCTTGGGGTTGTGCGCAACTAACTATAATGAACAGTGCGAATGTGTGCGATTATCTCCTTAGAAACCATACACATCGCGTTTTTTATTCTAAAAAATATGGTCGATGTGCGCAGGCCTGATAAGTTCGAACTGCACACATTGAGGGAAAGTTTCATTTTGAAACCCTCCCCAGAAAATCCAAATCTATGGTGAAATGCTAAATAAAAACATGAAAATGAAGATCTCGGAGAGACAATCTACTTGGAAAAGAGGCTCACGATTTCATCCAACTGTTTCCCGGAATCTGCCTCTAAATATTTTGGTGAAAATGACCTCTATCACTGTCATAAGGTTAAAAACACAAATGGTAATTTTTTTTTATAAGTTTTGAGTTTTTATAAATTTTTAGGCCTATTAAAATACTATTTTTTCCCATCAACCTTTAAAATCCAAATTTATAATGTTTTTCACTTTATTTTTGAGGAGAGATATTTATTTTGAGTTTAAGTGTGCAGGTCATAGGTTATTTATGGAAAACAAATCATTTTGGCATTGAGTATATTTTTATCACTTTTTCGAACTCGTTGAAACTTATGAAAAAGTGAAACCAAGGAGTTCTCTTTTCGATTTTTTTAGACTCCTTAAAAACAAAAAGATCACCGAGTACTTGGTTGTTCGAACTTGTAAAAGTAAATGAACAACCATCTATTCAGTATAAGTTTACCCCTTTTACAGACTGAATTAGAATATTTATGAAAAATGTATACGTTGACTAATCATCATCGATAGAGTTGTCTCCTGCATTATTTTACACTTTTTCGGGCTTGAGGGACTCAATCTATGAAAAAGGAACTGGTGGAGTTTACTTATGTTTTTTCTCTTGACTCCCTAAAACTAAAAAACACTAAGCTTTACTTTCTTCGGGCTCGTTAAAATCTTGCGTTTAAAGATCTGAATGAGTTTTATTTTTGTGTATTTTCAAACTCTTTAAACATGAAAATGACATCGAGTTACCCATTCACTGGACTCAAAAAATTTAAATAGTGCGAGAATCATTGAGCATGACGAGGCTGAACCACTCCTTCCTAGGGTTCGTTAAAAATTCTTTGAAGGACTCATCCGAAGGATGAGATTACAAGACAAGCATATGTTATCCTCCTCAAGTTTTTAAAAAATAAAGAGGCACTTGCGAGTAATGGTGGGGGAAAAGTGATACAAAACTTTTTCTTTTGTTTTATAAAAGGTCGTATGTTTCTCTTGAACATGACACTCTATCACTTTTGTGTCCAGTTTAGGAAATCCATTTTCCTCTCAGTTGGCCATAGCTCATTGAAATTCTTCAGTTGGTTTGGGTATTATTTTTGAGTCAAATTCTTCCAAGTCACCATGTCGTGTCTCTGATATGTTTAAGAGGAGTTCAACCTCAGTCAAATAACTTTGACAGTCATAACCTTCAGTTGCATCGACCATCCCTGAGTCAGTCCTAGATTACTTGAAACTGTTGTTCTTCAAAAATTGACACGAGTTTCGTGTTGTAGGCCCTCTTTTGACAGAGAGCTTCCTATCGACTTCAACTCATTATCTAGGAAGTTGATCTAGAAACTTTAGTACCTCAGAGCTTGCATGCCTTATTGGCAGGTTTCTATCCTTCGACAACATGCTCTCATCTTTGACTTTCGATCGAATGATTCTATGAGTGTTTGACATCAACACATCGATTCACACTTCATAGATTGTACTGGAAGTACCTTCAAAGCCATTGTCATTATCGGTGGTTTCTATTGCACTTGTTAATGGTTCACATTATTGACTGGTAATCAAGTGGTTTCTACCATGTTTGACTACGAGACATTTAATCGCATGGATAGATTTGTACTATGGATTGAGACATGGAGATCAGGACCCTGGATCTAGTTTCATCCATCCAGGTTGCATGGAGTTATTAAATATGTATGATTGTAAACATAGATCCATTGATGATTGCATCCATACTATGTCGTCTATTGAAATGGATCTTCAGATGTATTTCCGTACTGGTTCTTTGAGACATTTATACTTTGAGTATGGGAATGCCTACCTCAGCCATGATTATATATGTCATTGTAACATTTAATTGATTGTTTTAGGTCTCCAACTATTGTCTCTAACCCAAACCTTGGCATGATAAAGTGCTTTAGTCATCAAACATATCTTCTGACTTTACACTTTAGGGGGAAATTTGTTACACATCATTTTGTCGCAATAGTTAAATGACCATCGATTTGGATCTTTCTCTATCCACAAATGTGTTCCAAAGCATTCCGTTGCAAAGTTAGAATCTAAATTATCCCAAAGTAAGTGGAATTCCTGGATCCCATGTTTCAAAGTCTTTTTTTGGCTTTCTGCACAATTTCCTAGTTAATTTTTGCGCATACAGAGAAGAGTCCATTAGGAACTACACACAAGTACGCACTATGTGACACTGTGACCTGCGAGCATGAATTAACGTATGTAAAAATAAAAAGTAAATTCTAGAAGCATTGTTGGTTGTATATTTTCCAACCAACATGCTTTGAATGGTTTCCTATTCAATCTTGATCCCTCCCATCATGGAGAAACTCCCTCTCTTTGTGGAATCCCTATACCACCATTAGTGGATCTCATCCCTTGGAAAATGGATCCCAAACTTCCCACTCTTTGCCTATAAAGCTAACCTAGGCCTGAGGATTGAGGAGGACTATTGGAATTAGGTTTATGTTGTAGGAATAATGTTGGAAGGCTATTCATTCAAGGAGAGGGTTGGATATTGTGGGAAGGGAATTGCAACATCAAGGCTTCATAGTTGCAAAGCTATTCTCCATTTTATGAATATAAAGGCAATTGTTCTTTCTGAATTATATATTTGTTGATACAATTTGTAGGATTCCTTGATCACCTACATAGATTGTGATTGCATACTGATCAGTTTATGATACATGGTGGAGTTAATTAGTCCATTTATCTCTGATGTTATATACTGGATGCTTTGATCTCATGTTTGTTTCTGTCTATGCAGATCCCTCTCAGGACATTATGGAGAAGATGAGGGAAGCAACAGGAGGATCTCTAAATCATCATGGAGGAGCAGATGGTCGAAAGTTTTGAAGGGGACTTCATCAATAATTTTGTTTAAATGGTAAGTGGCCTCTATCATAGTATTTGTTTAAGTTAATCATAGTCTAGAGAAAGGTAGCAATTCCTAGTTGTTTGTTACTAGATTTCTTTGGATTCTAGGGAGATCGTTCTTGTTCGCAAGAGGGATAAGTCCACATAACACTAGGGACCAAGTTCAACAGAAGTTTCCCCATGTCATGGAGGAACTCAACACAATGGGGACCATTGCTTCCTAATGGGGGGGGGGGGACTAATCCAGGTGGATATTGGTGGCCACCTGCTTATTCCACTTAGACTCCCACCACGGTTTCTTTCAGTTTTTCAGTTTCCTTAATTGTAGCACAATTTACTATTTTTAGTAGTTTTTCGAGTCTTGAACTTCAGGAGCCATTTTGAGGCCCTAAACGATGTTTTTTTGGGAAATGGGCCAACGTTAGCCTTTCAAATATATTTGTAGTAAAAAATTGTAGTCCTCCGATAGATATTTATATTGAGGTATTGTGCATGTCAAGTGGAGATCGTATGCCAAAGTTACGACCTCACGAAGTTGATGTACCAATTTACCCAAATGAGGCCCATACTTTGGCGCTTCATCTCCTAGGGTTAGGTTTTTGGATGTTTATGGTTTTCCATTGTTTCTCAATAATAAATAGGCCTTCGAGCTTCATTGTAACACAGTTGAGAAGGCATGTAGCTGCAACATCTCTTCTCAGGGATAAGCTACCATCGCCCGAGCTAGTTTATTTCCATTTCTGTATGTAAGCATATTTCAATTCTTTGATATTAATGAAATGACATTTTATTTCTTCTTCATCTCTGTTTATATGTGTATTTCTATATTTTATTGCATTCCTGCATAATTCTGGATCAGTGGTATTAGAGCGATATTCTCTTTCTCCATTTTTCTTTGCATGTCCCCATTGAGGTCAGGGTATAAGGAGTTAGGGCTCGAACTAGTTGAACCTTTGTAGGACTAGCCTCACAAACCCCAACAAGGGGGCAAGATATCCTTTCAAAATATTGCTTAATCACCTAACCAGACCAAAAACCTAACAATAGACGTACATAAACTTAGAAGTGAGAAACATATATGTATTGATGTGTATAAGGTTGATTTTTTTCTAATGGATGAGTTGTCCAAGTTGGACAAATTTGTGTTGGGAATCTTGAGGTTGTTGGACGGAAACAAGTATGTTCTCAAAGTAGCCCTAGATTAGTTTCCAAGAAGGATGTTGACAACTATAAGGAGGGTGAAGATCAGAAGTTCTAGTGTTGAAACCTTGAAGGATAAATGAAAAATAAGAGATTCAACCCAAGTTCATTGTTGGAGAAGTTCATTTTGCAGTGAGAGGTGGTAGGTCTATGACCCAAATTTTGTCTTCATTGGAGTAGTGCAGGAAGGAATTAGAGGGAAGAAGTCACAAACGAGCTAAGGATAAATAGTGGGTAGTTGAGATTTGTTCAAAAAAGGAGTTGTGAACAACTCATCATGAGTCTTTATGTGTTGATGCAGTTATCTCTCTAATATTTCTTTTGAAGTTAATAAAAAATAAAAGTCAAAGGTAACCATAAACCAGTTTTGCAGATCAGGACCTAGCCTTCCTGATGCTCAGAGAGGGCTCTCTCTTTATAATTTAACTTTGTTTTAGTTAAGATGATTTTAGGCTAGTTATTTTTTGGACTTGGGTTTTGGTTTGAAATTGGGTGGTGAGATCACTATACTTAGATGAACATAGGTTTGGATTTTAACATTGGGCTATGGAGTCGAATGTTAGACAAAAAAGACTAGATTCAGTTTTAAAAAAAGTGTCTACAAGGAAAGATTGACGAGTTACTACAGATCTCAACGGCTAATTGGTGAAATGATTTCAAATCAGATCCAGGGAGAAAGTAAGGGTTCCCTAGTCCGAACTCTAGAAGGAATGAAAGAAGTCAACTGGGATGGGAGAGCAATTAAGGGTTCTCAAATCCGGGTATCAGAGGAAAACATGTAAATGACTAACTTTGCAAAACAGAGAGTACTTAAACAATTTCTGAGTGATATCTCTAGTTAATTCGTTCAAATTTATAACACATTTAATATTATGAAACACATAAGAAGATAACAAAATCAAACAAAGAAGATACTTCACTACAAATGAGTCATCTCATGAATCCTGTAGCGAAATGATTTTATTACTTGTTGCAGTCTGTTGACTTGAAAATGGTACAATCACCCTTAGGTTTAAAACCAAAATAAATCTACAAATGTAAAAATAATCCACCCAAAATGCTTCAAATGAAGAAGTATTTATACAAATTCTAAATTGAAATATCTTGAAAAAATATCAAGATTGGTTTTTACAAATATCTCAAACTGTTTTACATTAATAGAACTTAAATAAAGGACACTAAAAAATAATGAATCTATTTGGCACTATATTTATGGATTGATGGTGACAAATAATAGAAATTTGAATTTGATAGCAACTCTTAATTGATGATAAGGCTTCCAACTCACTAACTACCTCCTTCCTTTGTGCATTCTGCCCCAGAGATTCTGCAAAATTAGGGTCCAATGATACCTTTGTATATCTCAATCCGTGATATATATGTAAAATTGAAAGAGGTTATTGTAGATAAGTATGTTATTGAGATCAACCTCTTTCAGTTTCCCAAAATTCATCTCCCGCTGTTCACAATATTCTCTACAAAAAGATGTCAAGAACAAGACTTTGCATAGTCCGAAAAGTAGGTTGTGAATATATGCATTTATATCCCTTTTTGTAATACCTGTGTAAAATGTGAGATAGGTTTTTGTATATTGGCCTTTTAGGAACACAAACCTCCTCCATTTTTTCAAAATGAATCTTGGATTGGCCACAATAGTTTCTACAAAATTATGGCTTAAACAAGAAATTTCTAGAAAATGTACCATTCCTACTTTGATTTCATCTTTTAACCTTTAACTGTTTTTTATTTTACTTTGGATAAACTTCATTGTTTCTGGTGAAAGTGTTTTCATCTCTGTTTAACCCTTACTTCCTCAATGTTTACTTCTACTGTTTACTTTGATTGCTTTGTTTTTTCATCTATCTTCACTTTGACATGAATTTATTTTATTTCTATGTTTTGTAACTGTCTTCCATGCTGTTTATCTTCCCACTTGCTTCTTTTATTCTCTTTGATTGTTCAATATGGTACACTTTTACTGATACTCTTTCATTTGGTTGATTTATCTTTTTCCTTTTACTATGCTATTATGACTTTCACTGTAGCCTTTTGACTTTTATTGTACATTTTCAAATGAGGGGGTCGTTCTGGTTTTTTCTCAAAATACCTGGAAATTGGTGAATTGAATTGAAAATTGGTTTGAATGGTGATTGTAGAGGGTACGGTGGCTGCAGATGTATTATCGAGGTTTTACAGAAAAACGAGCGAAAAAGGATGAAATGGGGCTTCTCGGCCTTTTAAAGGGCAACGGTTATATTTCCGTGGGGAAAGTGTTTTATGAATAGTGGATAGTTTTCACGTTGGATGGGGAGGCAGTTTTGAAGGCCATCGCACTACTTTTGGCAGGCGAGCGGTATTTCCCTGAGGGAATGGGATCTATGTCGGAGGCTGACACGTAGCAAAATTGAGCCCGCGCCAAACCATGAATCTCACGTTCTCTCGCGCTGATAAAGGTCGGAGAGGGAGTGAGTGCAATATGGATGTGCATCGTCAGATCTGGGGGTCAGAGATCTAATGGCTGTCGTGCGGTGAAGCTGCACGAAGGGAAATACGGGTGAATATTTTCAGGGTTTTCTTTAACAACACCAAGGGTTGGTGGGTTAATAAGTTTATCTTGGGGAAATATGAAGTGGGGAATTAATTTAAACAATGCAGGGGATGAAACTATAGTTTATAATTAAATCGGGGTTTGGATATTATATATGGAGTTATTTAATACGGGAAAAAGGTATATCAGGGAGCTAATACATTAGGTTAGTACGTTAATATGAAATGAATGCACGAAATGTAAAATATAGTAAGCATAATGTAAAATATGATGTTTGGCTTGAATTTCTTCACTATGGTGGCCAAGTATCAACATTTAACACTTATAATTAGGATAGAATGTTTTTTTGTGGGTTTTTGAGTATTTTGAATGGGAGGGAATTAGTTAAGGGGGTTTTACCTTTCCTAGGTAAAATGTGTTTTAAACTTAGGAAAAGGGGATTTTGTAGGGTAAAATGAGTGATGTAAAGGGAAAAGGGTGTTTTCATGAATGAGAAGGGTTTCAATAAGGTGGAATCCAATACCTGACATCCATAATTCATTAAACCGATGGTCTGATCCCACCAAAAGAAAGAGAAATGCTCTGAGCCTTTATGACTGAAGGATTTTATTACTGGAGCACATTGTGGGGAGGGAAATTAGTAATATGCCAAATGATGTTTTATCCATGATTGTAAAATTTTCTTGTACCTACCCATCTGCTATTTTAACATTTTATTCCTTTTTTACATGGGTGCATTTGAGCTTGGAAACCCTTATTCATTTTTCTCTGAAACAGGAAACTAACTAATTAAAACCTTATTTCATGCAAGAGATCAGGTTAAACTGTTAAGATCCCTATCATTTTCTATTTTAACTATTGATCTGCCAAGATTAAACTGTTTGGCTAGATCTTTATTCTCTATCTATCAACATTAAATTTAAAGCATGAAAAGTCAAGATTAAGTTGTTTGACTTATCATGGATTATGGTACTTTTAACAAGCTACACATAATCATTATTTGCAGAAAAAGTATAGTAGTGGCATTTGAATTTGCACACTTTCATGATTTATTTTTATCTCTTTTTGTAATGTTCATATTTTTCACTTTATTTTTTATTTTTTTATCTTTGTTTCTTTTTGTCCTTTGATTGTTCTTTTAGGACATACCCTGTTTACATTATTTAATTTGTTAATACATTTGTAAAAAGCAAAGGTATGTACAATATTTATATACTGACCATAATCAATTCAAAATTATGAATCCTATTATTATAGGACACTAACAGTGGCTCCACATGAGGATGTCATCTCCTTGTGAGATGTCAAGAACACCATCGACTAGTAGCCCGATCCATTGGGCCAATCCCAAATATGTATATGTTTTGTTGTATAATCTCTGTCACTAAAACTCTTGAACTGAAAAGACACCCTTTTTTGCAAAGTGAAATCTATTTTGAAACTGAAGAAGGTAGTGCAATTCTCAAACCAAACTAATAGATCATCAAGATCTTTAGGACCTTCTCTCCGGGCTTCAACTTCTAATGAATTATTTCATAACTTGCTGAAAAATGAAAACTAAAATAAACTGAATTCCTACCTACTTACTCTAATCAGTTGTTCAAATTCTGGTTAGGTAAGATGAAACATTCAATGCAACCATTCAAGGATTATGTAATTTGATGTATTTTGCTGCATTTTCTTGTTTGTGATCAAAACTGAGATTCTAAAACCGATTATAACCTTGTCAACAAATGAGAAGATAAGGAAATGCTTGATTTCTTTTGTTGACTCTAGAAACTGTACAAAAGGATCTTCCAAGATATATACACTAATGTTTAACTGATCTAAGCAACTATACAATTGTTCTAGATGGCTTCCATGCCATGAAAGTGAAATGTCATTTTCATCTTTATCACCCTGCATATTTTTAGATAAGCTTTGTGATGATCTTTCTACTGATTCAAATGTCTGTCTGGTGAAACCTTTATCATCTTGATTTTGAATCTCATAGTTAGTTAATGGAGAAAAATTATGATTGCATTCATCATCTAACATATCAGCTATTGGATCATCAAAGACGTGGAAGGATTGCTGCAATTTATAACATATGGGTTTTAATGGGACTTCATGGATTTCTGCGTGCTGTTCATCCTTTTCTTTCGAGATATTATACCATATTTCCTTTAAAAACTGAAATGATTGAAAACATAGTGGTATAGAACTTTCCTATGTCATCTGATCAGATGTCTCAATAGAATTTGATAATTATACTTGTGAAATTGAAGAATCTTGATTAAGATTTTCATTGCCTTCTTTATTGTCAATATCAATACCTAAATACTGTTGATTTTTGATTGCTTTAAATTTTTCTCTAATGAACTAAAATGAAGAAAAACAAAGAGGCAAAGAAGCTTCACTTATTTCCAAATTTTCTACACTTTTTTCCTCACTTTCATAGCTGATATGAATAAGATGATCACTATTTTCAAGCTGCTGAAATTGAATTTCTTTATTTCCCAAACTAGTTTCTGATTTCTCTCTAAAGTTAGTTTGGATTTGAAGAACATAATTATCATCATACTGATCATATTTAGGCAAATCATTAAAAGAAGTAATATCATCAAACATACGCATTAGATCAACAAATTGCCTCTCCACATATTGCTCTATAAATCTATCTTGTGATCTATGGTAGTTGGAATTAGCAAGAATTTGTTCATGGCTATCAACCTCTTCTTTTTGTGAAATAAATGAGTCATGGTGATTTTGAACAAAAAAATTATCTTTCATAGTGATCTTCTGTATCCTTTCCTCTATTTTTCTTACCAAAATGTCTAGTTTTACCTCTGCAATGTTGTTCTTCTCCGTTCCTGATTTCAACTTTTCTCCTCTAATTTGCAGATAACTTCTACATCTACTGCAATGTGCTGCATCTGTTCCAGTGTTGAGGGGTTTCTCTCTTAGCTGAAATTCTATCTCTGGATCAAATGCTTTTGGATAATGCAAGTGAGTTGAATCAGGAGGAGGTATTATATTTGATGGCATTGAATAATAGCTTTGATTAAATCTGTCAGAAAATTGTTATATTCTTCTATAATCACAAAAAGATTGACTTTGATTATCCATCTATTAAGGAAAAACTTGACAAACTGTTGGAAATTTGAGATGCTTGCAATAGGTAGATTCTTGAACCAACTCTTTACTCTACTTTGCAAAGAGAGAGCAAAAAGTTTGCTTCTAACATCATCTTCATCAATCTCAAGTAAATCTAGATAATTCTCAAAACCTTGAATATGTTTTTGGGCAGTGATTTTACCATCTTCTCCTTCAAACGTAGGGAGATACTTCTAATAATTGTTAGGGAAAACATGGAGTATAGGAGGTAAGATGACCGACTTATACCTATCAGGAACTTTCCAAGGTACATGAATATGTACAGGGATTGTAAGACCATTCTTGATTATTTGAGATTTCTTGATTGGAAAATGATCATCATAAGATTCAGAAGAATGTTGCTCAAATGTGTAAGGAGATTTTATATTTACAATTTTCAAAGGAAAATAATTAAAAACTAATCTAAGATCTTCTCTAAAATACAATACACATTGAAAAACCTTCTTGATGAGAAAAAACATGATGTCTTAGAAACCTGAGCTTCTCATATTGTTCTTTTAGGTTCATTACTCCAATGGAGTCTTGATTGTGAAATTGATTTGGAGTCGCTAGGTGGATGATTTTAACCTTTGTGTGTCTGATCACTGTCCACCATTATAGATTAGTTCTGAACCTATAAAATATTTATGAAGAAAATGTTAGGCGTCCCCAGTGGAGTCGCCAATTATGTTATCACTCTGATATTCATTTTGAAGTTAATAAAGAAATAAAAGTCAAAGGTAACCACAAACCACTTTTGGAGATCAGGACCTAGCCTTCTTGATGCTTAGAGAGGGCTCTCTCTTTATAATTTAACTTTGTTTTAGTTAAGATGATTTTAGGCTAGTTATTGTTTGTACTTAGGTTTTGGTTTGAAATTAGGTGGTGGGGTCACTTTACTTAGATGAACAGAGGTTTGGATTTTACGATTGGGCTATGAAGTTGAATGTCAAACAAACAAAACTAGATTCAGTTTAAAAAAAAGTGTCTACCGGGCAAGATTGATGAGTTACTGTAGATCTCAAAGGCTAGATTGTGAAATGGTTTCAAATTGGATCCAGGGAGAAATTAAGGGATCCCTAGGCCAGACTCTGGAAGGAATGAAAGAAGTCAACCGGGATGGGAGAGCAATTAAGGGTTCTCAAATCCAGGTATCAGAGGAAAACATGTAAATGACTAACTGTGCAAAACAGAGTGTACCTAAACAATCTCTAAGTGATATCTCGAGTTAATTCATTCAAATTTATAACACATTTAAGATTATGAAACACATAAGGTAAAAAAATCAAATAAAGAAGATACTTCACTGCAAATGACTCATCTCATGAATCCTATAGCGAAATGCTTTTATTACTTACTCCAGTCTGTTGACTTGAAAATGGTACAATCACCCTTAGGTTTAAGATCAAAATAAATCTACAAATGTAAAAATAATCCACCTAAAATACTTCAAATGAATAAGTATTTATACAAATTCTAAACTGAAATATCTTGAAAAAATATCAAGATTGGTTTTACAAATATCTCAAACTGTTTTACATTAATAGAACTTAAATAAAGGACACTCAAAAATAATGAATCTATTTGGCACTATATTTATGGATTGATGGTGACAAATAAAAGAAATTCGAATTTGATAACAACTCTTAATTGATGATGAGGCTTCCAAGTCACTAACTACCTCATTCCTTTGTCCATTCTGCCCCAGAAATTATGCAAAATTAGGATCCAGTGATACCTCTGTATATCTTAATCCGCGATAGATATGTAAAAAGTGAAAGGGGTGATTGTAGATAATTATGATATTGAGATAAACCACTTTCCATTTCCCAAAATTCAGGTCCCTCTGTTCAAAATATTCTCTGGAAAAATATGTTAAAAATAAGACTTTGCAGAGTTCGAAAAATAGGCTATGCAAATATGTGTTTATCTCCCTTTTTTTAATACCTTTGTAAAAAGTGAGATAGGTTTTTGTATACTGGCCTTTTACAAACACAAACCTCCTCTAGGCTCACAAAATACATCTTGGATTGGCCACAATAGTTTCTGAAAAATTATGGCTTAAACACGAAATTTCTGGAAAATGTACCATTCTTACTTTGATTTCATCTTTTAACCTTAATTTTCTTTTAACTATTTTTAAATTTACTTTGGATAAACGTCATTGTTGCTGGTGAAAGTGTCTTCATCTTTGTTGAACCCTTACTGCCTCCATGTTTACTTTTACTGTTTACCTTGATTGCTCTGTTTTTTCATCTATCTTCACTTTGACATGCATTTATTTTATCTGTATGCTTTGTAACTGTCTTCCATGCTGTTTATCTTCCCACTTGCTGCTTTTATTCTCTTTGATTTTTCAATCTGATACACTTTTATTGGTACTCTTTCATCTCGCTGATTTATCTTTTTCCTTTTACTGTGCTCTTTTGACTTTCATTGTAACCTTTTGACTTTTACTGTACATTTTCAAATGAGGGGGTCGTTCTAGTTTTTTCTCAAAATACCTGGAAATTGGTGAATTGACTTGAAAATTGGTTTGAATGGTGATTATAGAGGGTACGGTGGCTGCAAACGTATTGCTAAGGTTTTACAGAAAAAACGATTGAAAAAGGATGAAATGGGTCTTCTCGGCCTTTTAAAAGGCAACAATTATATTTTGGTGGGGAAAGTATTTTATGAATAGTGGATGGTTTTCGCCTTGGGCGGGGAGGTGGTTTTGGAGGCCATCACACTGATTTTGGTAGGTGGGCGATATTTCCTTGAGGGAACGCGATCTATGCCAGAGGATGACACATAGAAAAATTGTGGTCGAGCCAAATCGCGTATCTCATGTGCTCTCGGGCTGATAAAGGTCGGAGAGGGAGTGAGCGCAATATGAGTGTACGTCGTCAGATCTGGGGGTGAGCGATCTAATGGTTGTCGCAAGATGAAGCTGCATGGAGGGAAATCAGGGTTAAGATTTGCGGGGTTTTCTTTAACAGCACCAAGGTTTGGTGGGTTAATACGTTTATGTCGGGACAATATGAAGCGGGGATTTAATTAAACAATGCGGGGGATGAAACTATAGTTTATAAGTAAATTGGGGTTTGGATATTATATATGAAGGAGTTATTTAATACAAGAAAAAGGTATATCAGGGAGCTAATACATTAGGTTAGTGTGTTAATATGAGATGAATGCACGAAATGTAAAATATAGTAAGCATAATGTAAAATATGATGCTTGGCTTGAATTCTTCACTATGGTGGCCCAATATCAACATTTAACACTTATACTTAGGATACAAGAATTTTTTTGTGGGTTTTTGAGTATTTTCAACGAGAGGGGAATTAGTTAAGGGGGTTTTACCTTTCCTAGGTAAAATGTGTTTTAAACTTAGTAAAAGGGGATTTTGTAGGGCAAAACGAGTGATGTAAATGGAAAAGGGTGTTTTCATGAATGAGAAGGGTTTCAATAAGGTGGAATCCAATACTTGATGTCCATGAGTCATTAAGACGAGGGTCTGGTACCACCAAAAGTCAGAGAAATGCTTTGAGCCTTTATGGCTGAAGCATTTTAGTACTGGAGCACATTGTGGGGAGGGAAATTAGTAATATGCCAAATGATGTTTTATCCATGATTGTAAAAATTGCTTGTACCTACCCATCTGCTATTTTAACATTTTATTCCTTATTTACATGGGTGCATTTGAGCTTGCAAACCCTTATTCATTTTTCTTTGAAATAGGGAACTAACTAATTCAAACCTTATTTAATCCAAGAGCTCAAGTTAAACTATTAAGCTCCCTATCATTCTCTATTTTAAATATTGATCTACCAAGATTAAACTGTTTGGCTAGATCTTTATTCTCTATCTATAAACATTAAATTTAAAGCATGAGAAGTCAAGATCAAGATGTTTGACTTATCATGGATTATGGTATTTTAAACAAGATACACATAATCATTATTTACAGAAAAAGTAAAATAGCAGTGGCATTTGAATTTGCACACTTTCATGATCTATTTTTATCTCCTTTTGTGGGGTTCATATTTTTCACCTTTTTGATCTTTGTTTCTTTTTTTCCTTTGATTGTTCTTTTAGGACATACCCTCTTTACATTTTTTTATTTGGGAATACATTTGCAGAAAGAAAAGGTATGTACAATATTTCTATACTGACCATAGTTAATTCAAAATTATGAATCATATTATTATAGGACACTAACAATGGCTCCACATGGGGATGACATCTCCTTGTGAGATGTCAAGAACACTGTCGAATAGTAGCTTGATCCATTGGGTGAATCCCAAATATGTATATGATTTGTTGTATAATGTCTGTGACTGAAACTGTTAAATTGAAAATACACCCTTTTTTGCTAACTGAAATCTGGGCTGAAACTCAAAGAAGGTATTGCAATTCTCAAACCAAACTAATAGATCATCAAGATCTTTAGGACCTTCTCTCCGAGCTTCAACTTCTAATGAATTATTTCATAACTTGCTAAAAACTGAAAGCTAAAATAAACTAAATTCCTACCTACTTACTCTCATCAACTGTTCAATTGTTGGTTAGGTAAAATGAAACATCCAATGCAACGATTCAAACATTCTATAATTTGATCTATTTTGCTACATTTGCTTGTTTGTGATTAAAAATGATATTCTAAAACCAATTATAACCTTGTCAACTAATGAGAAGATAAGGAAATACTTGATTTCCTTTGTTGACACTAGAAACTGTACAAAAGGATCTTCCAAGATATATACACGAAAGTTTAACTGATCTAAGAATCTATACAATTGTTTTGGATGGCTTCCATGCCATGAAAGTAAAATGTCATTTTCATATTTATCACTTTGCAGATTTTCAGATGAGCTTGGTGATGATATTTCTACTGATTGAAATGTCTATTTGTTGTAACCTTTATCATATTGATTTTGAATCTCATAGTTAGTTAATGGTGAAAAATTCTGATTGCATTCATCATCTAACATATCAGCTATTGGATCATAAAAGATGTGGAAGGATTGCTGCAACCTATTACATATGGATATTAATGGGACTTCATGGATTTCTGCATGCTGTTCATCCTTTTCTTTGGAGATATTATACCATATTTCCTTTAAAAACTGAAATGATTCAAAACATAGTGGTATAGAACTTTCCTGTGTCATCTGATCAGACGTCTCAATAGAATTTGATAACTGTACTTGTGAAACTGAAGAATCCTGATTAAGATTTTCATTGTCTTCTCTGTTGTCAATATCAATACCTAAAGACTGCTGATTTTTGATTGCTTTAAAGTTTTCTCTGATGAACTGAAATGAAGCAAAACAAAGAGGAAAAGAAGCTTCACTTATTTCCAATTTTTTTGCACTTTTTCCCTCACTTTGATAGCTGATATGAATAAGATGATCACTGTTTTTTACATGTGGTTTATGCTGAAACGCGTCGACAAAGGTTTTTTACATGTGATTTATGCTGAAACTCTTCTTAAAAATGATCACAGTTTTCAAGTAGCTGAAATAGAATTTCTTTATTTCCTAAATTAGTTTTTGATTGCTCTGTAAAGTTAGTTTGGATTTGAAGAACATAATTATCATCATACTGATCATATTTAGGAAAATCATTAAAAGAAGTAATATCATCAAACATACACATTATATTAGTAGATTGCCTCTCCACATATTTCTCTATAAATATATCTTCTGACCTATGGTAGTTGGAATTAGCAGGAATTTTTTCATGGGTATCAACCTCTTCTTTTTGTGAAATAAATGTGTCATGGTGATTTTGAACAAAAAATTTATCTTTCATGGTGATCTTCTGTATCCTTTCCTCTATTTTTCTTACCAAAACGTAGAGTTTTACCTCTGCAATGTTGTTCTTCTCTGCTCCTGCTTTCAACTTTTATCTTCTAATTTGCATATTAACTTCTACATCTACTGCAATGTTCTACATCTGTTCCAGTGTTGAGGGGTTTCTTTCTCTTAGCTTAAATTCTATCTCTGGATCAAATGCTTTTGGATAATGCAAGAGAGATGAATCAGGAGGAGGTATTATATTTGATGGCATTGAATAATAGATTAGATTAAATCTGTCAGAAAATTGTTGTATTGTTTCATTTGGCTGTCTTTTTAACTGATTATATTCTTCTATGATAACAAAAAGATTGACTTTTATTATCCATCTATCGAGGAAAAACTTGACACACTGATGGAAATTTGAGATGCTTGCAATAGGTAGATTCTTGAACCAACTCTTTACTCTAATTTGCAAAGAGAGAGCAAAAAGTCTAATTCTAACATCATTTTCATCAATCTCAAATAAGTCCAGATAATTCTCAAAACCTTGAATATGTTTTTGGGCAGTGATTTTACCATCTTCTCCATCAAACCTAGGGAGATACTTATAATAATTGTTAGGGAAAACATGGAGTGTAGGAGGTAAGATGAGTGGCTTATACTTATCAGGAAATTTCTAAGATATATGAATATGTACAGGGATTGTATGATCATTCTTGATTATTTGAGATTTCTTGATTGGAAAATGATCATCATAAGATTCAGAAGAATGCTGCTCAAATGTGTAAGGAGATTTTATATTTATAATTTTCAAAGGAAAATAATTAAAAACTAATCTAATATCTTCTCTAAAACACAACATACATTGAAAAACCTTCTTGATGAGAAAAAACATGATGTTTTAGAAACATGATCTTTCCATATTGTTCTTTCAGGTTCATTACTCCAGTGGAGTCTTGATTGTGAAATTGATTTGGAGTCGCCACGTGGATGATTTTAACCTTTGTGTGTCTGATCACTGTCCACCATCATTGATCATATCTGAACCTGTAAAATATTTCTAAAGAAAATGTTAGTCGTCCGCAGCAAAGTCGCCAATTATGTTATCACTCTGATATTTATTTTGAAGTTAATAAAGAAAGAAAAGTCAAAGGTAACCACAAACCACTTTTGGAGATCAGGACCTAGCCTTCCTGATGCTTAGAGAGGGCTCTCTCTTTATAATTGAACTTTGTTTTAGTTAAGATTATTTTAGGCTAGTTATTATTTGCATTTAGGTTTTGGTTTGAAATTGGGTGGTGGGATCTATTTACTTAGATGAATAGAGGTTTGGCTTTTACCATTGGGCTATGGAGTCAAATGTCAGACAAACAAAACTGGATTTAGTTTAAAAAGATAGTGTCTACAGGGCGAGATTGATGAGTTACTGCAGATCTCAAAGGCTGAATGGTGAAATGGTTTCAAATCGAATCCAGGGAGAAATTAAGGGTTCCCTAGGTTAGACTCTGGAAGGGATGAAGGAAGTCAATTAGGATGGGAGAGCAATTAAGGATTCTCAAATACGGATATCATAGGAAAACATGTAAATGACTAACTATGCAAAATAGAGTGTACTTAAACAATTTCTGAGTGATATCTCCAGTTAATTCATTCAAATTTAGAAGACATTTAAGATTATGAAACACATAAAAGGGTAACAAAATCAAACAAAGTAGATACTTCACTACAAATGACTCATCTCATGAATCCTGTAGCGAAAATCTTTTATTACTTGCCCCAGTCTTTTGACATGAAAATGGTACAATCACCCTTAGGTTTAAGATCAAAATAAATCTACAAATGTAAAAATAATCCACCCAAAATATTTAAAATGAAGAAGTATTTATACAAATTCTAAACTGAAATATCTTGAAAAAATATCAAGATTGGTTTTGCAAATATCTCAAACTGTTTTACATTAATAGAACTTAAATAAAGGACACTCAAGACTAATGAATCTATTGGAAAATATATTTATGGATGGATGGTGAAAAGGAAGAGAAATTTGAATTTGATAACAACTCTTAATCGATGATGAGGCTTCCAAGTCACTAACTACCTCCTTCCTTTGGGCATTCTGTCCTAGAAATTCTGCAAAGTTAGGGTCCAGTGATACCTTTGTATATCTCAATCCGAGAAAGATATGTAAACAGTGAAAGAGGCTATTGTAGATAAGTATGTTATTGAGATAAACCTCTTTCTGTTTCCTAGAATTCGACTCCCGCTATTCACAATATTCTCTGGAATAAGATGTCAAAAGACAGGACTTTGCATAATCCGAACAATAGGCTGTGCAGATATGCCTTTATATCATTTTTTGTAATACCTTTGTAAAACGTGAGATAGGTTTTTATATATTGGCCTTTTAGGAACATAAACCTCCTATAATATTGCAAAATGCGTCTTGTATTGGCCACAATAATTTCTACAAAATTATGGCTTAAACATGAAATTTCTGGAAAATGTACCATTCTTGCTCTGATTTCATCTTTTAACCATAATTTTCTTTTAACTGTTTTTACCTTTACTTTGGATAAAATTCATTGTTGCTGGTGAAAGTGTCTTCATCTCTGTTTAACCCTTACTGCCTCCATGTTTACTTTTACTTTTTATCTTGATTCCTCTGTTTTTTCATCTATCTTCACTTTGACATGAATTTATTTTATCTGTATGCTTTGTAACTGTCCTCCATGATGTTTATCTTCCCACTAGTTGCTTTTATTCTCTTTGATTTTTAAATCTGATACACTTTTACTGATACTCTTTCATCTAGCTGATTTATCTTTTTCCTTTTACTGTGCTCTTTTGACTTTCACTGTAACCTTTTGAATTTTACTGTACATTTTCAAATGAGAGAGTCGTTCTGGTTTTTTCTCAAAATAGCTGGAAATGGTGAATTGAATTGAAAATTAGTTTGAATGGTGATTGTAGAGGGTATGGTTGCTACAGAAGTATTGCTGAGATTTTACGGAAAAATGAGCGAAAAAGGATGAAATGGGGCTTCTCGGACTTTTAAAGCGCAATGGTTATATTTTGGGGGGGAAGTATTTTATGAATAGTGGATGGTTTTCGCGTTGGGCGGGGAGGCGATTTTGGAGGCCATCACACCACTTTTGGATGGCGAGTTGTATTTCCCACAGGGAACGTGATCTATGTCGGAGGCTGACATGTAGCAAAATTGGGCTCGAGGCAAACCACGAATCTCACATGCTCTCGGGCTGATAAAGGTCGGAGAGGGTGTGAGCGCGATATGGGTGGGCATCGTCATATCTGGGGGTGAGATATAACGCCTATCACACAGTGAAGCTGCATGGAGGGAAATCAAGGTGAATATTTGTGGGGTTTTCTTTAACTACACCAAGGGTTGGTGGGTTAATAGGTTTATGTCGGGGAAATATGAAGCAGGAGTTAAGTTAAACAATGCGGGGGATGAAACTATAGTTTATAATTAAATCGGGGTTTGGATATTATATATGAATGAGTTATTTAATAAGGGAAAAAGGTATATCAGGGAGCTAATACGTTAGGTTAGTACGTTAATATGAAATGAATGCGCGAAATGTAAAATATAGTAGGCATAATGTAAAATATGATGTTTGGCTTGAATTTCTTCACTGTGGTGGCCCAATATCAACATTTAACACTTATACTTAGGATAAAAGCATTTTTTTGTGGGTTTTTGAGTATTTTGAATGAGAGGGGAATTAGTTAAGGGGGTTTTACCTTTCCTAGGTAAAATGTGTTTTAAACTTAGGAAAAGGGGATTTTGTAGGGTAAAATGATTGATGTAAAGGGAAAAGGGTGTTTTCATGAATGAAAATGGTTTCAATAAGGTGGAATCCAATACTTGACATGCATGAGCCATTAAGCCGAGGGTTTGGTCCCACCAAAATTCATAGAAATGCTCTGAGCCTTTATGACTGAAGGATTTTAGTACTGGAGCACATTGTGGGGAGGGAAATTAGTAATATGCCAAATGATGTTTTATCCATGATTGCAAAATTTCTTGTACCTACCCATCTGCTATTTCAACATGTTATTACTTATTTACATGGGTGCATTTGAGCTTGCAAACCCTTATTCATTTTTCTTTGAAACATGAAACTAACTAATTCAAACCTTATTTCATCCAAGAGCTCAGGTTAAACTGTTGAGATCCCTATCATTCTCTATTTTAGTTATTGATCTGCCAAGATTAAACTATTTGGCTAGATCTTTATTTTCTATCTATCAACATTAAATTTAAAGCATGAGAAGTCAAGATCAAGTTGTTTGACTTATCATGGATTATGGTATTTTAAACAAGCTACACATAATCCTTATTTCCAGAAAAAGTAAAATAGTAGTGGCATTTGAATTTGCACACTTTCATGATCTATTTTTATCTCTTTTTGTGGGGTTCATATTTTTCACTTTTTTGATCTTTGTTTCTTTTTGTCCTTTGATTGTTCTTTTAGGACATACCCTCTTTACTTTTTTTAATTTGGGAATACATTTGAAGAAAGCAAAGGTATGTAAAATATTTCTATATTGACCATAGTCAATTCAAAATTATGAATCATATTATTATAGGACAGTAATAGTGGCTCCACATGGGGATGGCATCTCCTTGTGAGATGTCAAAAAAACCATCGACTAGTAGCTTGATCCATTGGGTGAATCCCAAATATGTATATGCTTTGTTGTATAATCTCTGTCACTGAAACTCTTGAACTGAAAATACACCCTTTTCTGCAAACTGAAATCTGGTCTGAAACTGAAAGAAGGTACTGCAACTCCCAAACCAAACTAATGGATCATCAAGATCTTTGGGACCTTCTCTCCGGGCTTCAACTTCTAATGAATTATTTCATAACTTACTGAAAACTAAAAGCTAAAATAAATTGAATTCCTACCTACTTACTGTAATTAGCTGTTCAACTGTTGGTTAGGTAAAATGAAACATCCAATGCAACCATTTGAACATTATGTAATTTGATGTATTTTACTACATTTGCTTGTTTGTGATCAAAACTGAGATTCTAAAACCAATTATAACCTTGTCAATAAATGAGAAGATAAGGAAATACTTGATTTCCTTTGTTAACTCTAGAAACTGTACTAAAGGATCTTCCAAGATATATACACTAATGTTTAACTAATCTAAGCAAGTATACAATTGTTCTGGATGGCTTCCATGCCATGAAAGTGAAATGTCATTTTCATCTTTATCACCATGTAGATTTTCAGATAAACTTTGTGATGATATTTCTACTGATTGAAATGTCTGTCTGGTGAAACCTTTATCATCTTGATTTTGAATCTCATAGTTAGTTAATGGAGAAAAATTCTAATTGCATTAATCATCTAACATATTAGCTATTGGATCATAAAAGACGTGGAAGGATTGCTGCAATCTATTACATATGGGTTTTAATGGAACTTCATGGATTTCTGCATGCTGTTCGTCCTTTTCTTTGCATATATTATACCATATTTCCTTTAAAAACTGAAATGATTGAAAACATAGTGGTATAGAACTTTCCTGTGTCATCTGATCAGACGTCTCAATAGAATTTGATAACTGTACTTGTGAAACTGATGAATCCTGATTAAGATTTTCATTATCTTCTTTGTTGTCAATACCATTACCTAAAGACTATTGATTTTTGATCACTTTAAAGTTTTCTCTGATGAAATGAAATGAAGCAAAACAAAGAGGCAAAGAAGCTTCACTTATTTCCAAATTTTCTGCACTTTTTTCCTCACTTTCATAGCTCATATGAATAAGATGATCACTGTTTTCAAGCTGCTGAAATTGAATTTGTTTATTTCCCAAACTAGTTTTTGATTGCTTTGTAAAGTTAGTTTGGATTTGAAGAACATAATTATCATCATACTGATCATATTTAGGAAAATCATTAAAAGAAGTAATATCATCAAACATACACATTAGATCAACAGATTGCCTCTCCACCTATTGTTCTATAAATCTATCTTGTGATCTATTGTAGTTGGAATTAGCAATAATTTGTTCATGGCTATCAACCTCTTCTTTCTGCGAAATAAATGTGTCATGGTGATTTTGAACAAAAAATTTATCTTTCATGGTGATCTTCTGTATCCTTTCCTCTATTTTTCTTACCAAAATGTCGAGTTTTACTTCTGCAATGTTGTTCTTCTCCGCTCCTGCTTTCAACTTTTCTCTTCTAATTCGAAGATTAACTTCTACATCTACTGCAATGTTTTGCATCTGTTCCAGTGTTGAGGGGTTTCTTTCTCTTAGATGAAATTCTATCTCTGGATCAAATGCTTTTGGATAATGCAAGAGAGATGAATCAGGAGGAGGTCTTATAATTGATGGCATTGAATAATAGATTTGATTAAATCTGTTAGAAAATTGTTGTATTGTTTCATTTGGCTGTCTTTTTAACTGATTATATTCTTCTATGATCACAAAAAGATTGACTTTGATTATCCATCTATCAAGGAAAAACTTGACAAACTGTTGGAAATTTGAGATGCTTGCAATAGGTAGATTCTTGAACCAACTCTTTACTCTACTTTACAAACAGAGAGCAAAAATTCTGATGCTAACATCATCTTCATCAATCTCAAATAAGTCCAGATAATTCTCAAAACCTTGAATATGTTTTTGGGTAGTGATTTTACCATCTTCTCCATCAAACCTAGGGAGATACTTGTAATAATTGTTAGGGAAAACATGGAGTGTAGGAGGTAAGATGAGTGGCTTATACCTATCGGGAACTTTCTAAGGTACATGAATATGTACAGGGATTGTAAGATCATTCTTGATTATTTGAGATTTCTTGATTGGAAAATGATCATCATAAGATTTAGAAGAATGCTGCTCAAAGGTGTAAGGAGATTTTATATTTACAATTTTCAAAGGAAAATAATTAAAATCTAATCCAAGATCTTCTCTAGAATACAATATACACTGAAAAACCTTCTTGATGAGAAAAAAACATTATGTCTTAGAAACTTGATCTTCCCATATTGTTCTTTCAGGTTCTTTACTCCAGTGGAGTCTTGATTGTGAAATTGATTTGGAGTCGCTAGGTGGATGATTTTAACCTTTGTGTGTCTGATCACTATCCACCATCATAGATCATATATGAACCTGTAAAATATTTTTGAAGAAAATGTTAGTCATCCCCAGCGGAGTCGCCAATTATGTTAGGACTCTGATATTTATTTTGAAGTTAATAGAGAAAGAAAATTCAAAGGTAACCACAAACCACTTTTGGAGATCAGGACCTAGCCTTCTTGATGCTCAGATAGGGTTCTCTCTTTATAATTTAACCTTGTTTTAGTTAAGATGATTTTAGGCTAGTTATTGTTTGCACTTAGGTTTTGGTTTGAAATTGGGTGGTGGGATCACTTTACCTAGATGAACAGAGGTTTGGCTTTTACCATTGGGCTATGGAGTCGAATGTCAGACAAACAAAACTAGATTCACTTTAAAAAAAACAGTGTCTACAGGGAAAGATTGATGAGTTACTGCAGATCTCAAAGGCTAAATGGTAAAATGGTTTCAAATCTGATCCAGGGAGAAATTAAAGGTTCCCTAGGCCAGACCCTTGAAGGAATGAAAGAAGTCAACTGGGATGGGAGAGCAATTAAGGGTTCTCAAATTCAGGTATCAAAGGAAAACATGTAAATGGCTAACTGTGAAAAGTAGAGTGTACTTAAAGAATTTATGTGTGATATCTCTAGTTAATTCGTTCAAATTCAGAACAGATTTAAGATTATGAAACACATAAGAAGGTAACAAAATCAAAAAAGAAGATACTTCACTGCAAATGACTCATCTCATGAATCCTATAGCGAAATGATTTTATTACTTGCTTCAGTTTGTTGACTTGAAAATGGTACAATCACCCTTAGGTTTAAGATCAAAATAACTCTACAAATGTAAAAATAATCCATCCAAAATACTTTAAATGAATGTGTTTATACAAGTTCTAATCTGAAATATCTTGAAAAAATATCAAGATTGGTTTTACAAATATCTGAAATTGTTTTACATTAGTCAAACTTAAATAAAGGACACTCAAAACTAATGAATCTATTTGGCACTATATTTATGGATTGATGGTGACAAAGAAGAGAAATTCAAATTTTATAACAACGCTTAATTGATGATGAGGCTTCAAAGTCACTAACTACCTCCTTCCTTTGTGCATTCTGCCCTAGAAATTATGCAAAATTAGTGTCCAGTGATACCTTTGTATATCTCAATCCGAGATAGATATGTAAAATGTGAAAGAGGTTATTGTAGATAAGTATGTTATTGAGATAAACCTCTTTCAGTTTCCCAAAATTCAACTCCCGTTGTTCACAATATTCTCTGGAAAAAGATTTCAAAAATAGGACTTTGCATAGTCTAAAAATAGGATGTGCATATATGACTTTATCTCCCTTTTTGTAATATCTTTGTAAAAGGTGAGATATTTTTTTGTATATTGGCATTTTAGGAACACAAACCTCCTCCAATTTCACAAAATGCATCTTGGATTGGCCACAATAGTTTCTACAAAATTAACGGTTAAACAGGAAATTTCTAGAAAATGTACCATTCCTGCTCTGATTTCATCTTTTAACCTTAATTTTCTTTTCACGTTTTTTACCTTTACTTTGGATAAGATTCATTGTTGTTGGTGAAAGTGTCTTCATCTCTGTTTAACCCTTATTGCCTCCATGTTTTCTTTTACTGCTTACCTTGATTGCTCTGTTTTTCATCTATCTTCACTTTGACATGAATTTATTTATCTGCATGCTTTGTAACTGTCTTCGATGTTGTTTATATTCCCACTGGCTGCCTTTATTCTCTTTGATTTTTAAATCTGATAAACTTTTACTGATACTCTTTCATCTGGTTGATTTATCTTTTTCATTTTACTATGCTCTTTTGACTTTCACTGTAACCTTTTTACTTTTACTGTACATTTTCAAATGAGAGGGTCGTTCTGGTTTTTTCTCAAAATACCTGGAAATTGGTGCATTGACTTGAAAATTGGTTTGAATGGTGATTGTAGAGGGTACAATGGCTACAAACTTATTGCTGAGTTTTTATAGAAAAACGAGCGAAAAAGGATCAAATGGGGCTTCTCGGCCTTTTAAAGGGCAACAATTATATTTTGGCAGGGAAAGTATTTTATGAATAGTGGACGGTTTTCATGTTAGGTGGGGAGGCAGTTTTGGAGGCCATCACACTTCTTTTGGCAGGCAGGCAGTATTTCCTCGAGGGAACGCGATCTATGTTGGAGGTTGACATGTAGCAAAATTGGGCCCGAGCCAAACCGCGAATCTCACGTGCTCTCGGGTTGATAATGGTTGGAGAGGGAGTAAGCGTGATATGGGTGCACGTCGTCAGATTTGGGGGTGAGAGATCTAACGACTGTTGCACACTGAAGCTGCACGGAGGGAAATCAGGGTGAAGATTTGTGGGGTTTTCTTTAACGACACCATGGGTTGGTGGGTTAATAGGTTTATGTCGGGGAAATATGAAGTGGGGAGTTAATTTAAACAATGCGGGGGGTGAAACTATAGTTTATAATTAAAACAGGGTTTGGATATTATATATGAAGGAGTTATTTAATACGGGAAAAAGGTATATCGGGGAGCTAATACATTAGGTTAGTACGTTAATATGAAATGAATGTGCGAAATGTGAAATATAGTAAGCATAATGTAAAATATGATTTGGCTTGAATTTCTTCACTGTGGTGGCCCAATATCAACATTTAACACTTATACTTAGGATAAAAGCATTTTTTTGTGGGTTTTTGAGTATTTTGAATGAGAGGGGAATTAGTTAAGGGGATTTTACCTTTCCTAGGTAAAATGTGTTTTGAACATAGGAAAAGGGGATTTTATAGGGTAAAAAGAGTGATGTAAAGGGAAAAGGGTGTTTTCATGAATGAGAAGGGTTTCAATAAGGTGGAATCCAATACTTGATGTCCATGAGTCATTAAGCCGAGGGTTCGATCCCACCAAAAGTCAGAGAAGTGCTCTGAGCCTTTATTACTGAAGGATTTTAGTACTGGGGCACATTGTGAGGAGGGAAACTAGTAATATGCCAAATGATGTTTTATCCATGATTGTAAAAATTGCTTGAACCTACCCATCTGCTATTTTAACATTTTATTCGTTATTTATATGGGTGCATTTGAGCTTGCAAACCCTTATTCATTTTTCTTTGAAACAGAAAACTAACTAATTCAAACCTTATTTCATCCAAGAGCTCGGGTTAAATTGTTGAGCTCCCAATCATTCTCTATTTTAACTATTGATCTGCCAAGATTAAACTGTTTGGCTAGATCTTTATTTTCTATCTATCAACAATAAATTTAAAGCATGAGAAGTCAAGATTAATCTATTTGACTTATCATGGATTATGGTATTTTAAAAAAGCTACACATAATCATTATTTACAGAAAAAGTAAAATAGTAGTGGCATTTGAATTTGCACACTTTCATGATCTATTTTTCTCTCTTTTTGTGGGGTTAATATTTTTCACCTTTTTTTTTTGTCCTTTGATTGTTCTTTTAGGACATACCCTCTTTACATTTTTTAATTTGGGAATACATTTGCAGAAAGCAAAGGTATGTACAATATTACAATACTGACCATAGTCAATTCAAAATTATGAATCCTATTATTATAGGACCCTAACAGATGCATCAAAGGATTAACAATAAGATAGAGAGAAGTTGGAGAAGTAATGATCAGTGACCTAAAGGAGCAAGACCATTGATAGAGGCAGGATTTGCAGATAGGGAGAAGAAGGACTAGTAGTTATGTTCAGGGTATGATAAGAGGAGCTATGGTTGTTAAGTACATTAGCTAGAATATCACTATATTTTGTTCTTGTATTCTTGTATCAATAGATGTATGAGGGTCATTATCTCTGGTACAAGATCCCTAGACAATTGTATTAAAGTTTGCTAATACAACATAGTTGGGTTGTTGAAAATTGTAAAGAGTTTTCTATGGTTGTGCATATGTTGATTTATTGTTGTTTATATTCCATTTTGCAAAGTAGTTTGTTGTGGTATTTTGAGTGGCATTGTTAGTGATTCTAAGACCATAAAATAGATTCCATTATTGTGGAAAAACAACAATTTCAACCTGCCTTGTCTAATTGAGGTAAGTCAACCGGGTCAAGTCGTTTTGTTTTATCTTATCTAGTCAAGCTAAGTTGAATGGTTTGAATCATTTTGGATGATCTTATCTAGTTGAGGTAAGTTGTCCGGGTTGATTTGTTTCGACTGATCTTACATATTTGAGGGAAGTCAACTGGTTTGAGTCATTTTTGATTGGTCTAATTTAATCGAGGTAAGTTGACAAGTGGGGTCATCTTCAACTGACCCTGTCTAGTCATGTTAAGTCAAGAGATAAGTATATGGCCTTAGTATAAGAGATAAGTGAATCTCTGTGTTAATTCATTAAGTTGATACATATAATTTGTTGGCATGAAAATGTTGTTTATTCCATCATATGACATGTATATGTGAGTTGTGGTGATTTAAAAGGAATGCATATTTATGTTGTATTGAGAATTGGTTAATTTTCTTGTTAGTTTGTGAAGTGCACTCAGATGCGCGGTTTTTTGTGTTTTCTAGGAATGTTATTGGCCCAAGATTTAATGTTGTCCAAACAAATTTGGGGGTAAATTATTCACGCCTCATAAATATTTTGCTGATAGCATGAAAGCATCAAGCCATAGCTTTGACAACCATGGAGTTTGAGGAAGAGTTATGAAGTCACATGTTTCACATTTTGGCACATAGTCAAATCATGAGTGGTTTGAGCTACATAGACGCGGAAAGAAACACTAAAAATTTTCTAAGCATAAATGGTTGTGAAACAAGTCTAGAATCATTGTCACGGACCACAAGTCGAGGGTTGATGAGTTGACTAATGGTCAAGAATGGGTTTGATATGCATCTCGAAGGGCCAAGTAATGGAGGGATTGTCTATGGGTTTGGACCTACGCAAGGTAGGGTAGTCAACGCCCGAGTATAGTCAAGAGTTCAGGGGGTTTGGACCTTAAAGGAGTGTGGAAGGTGGTTCCTTGTAAAAAGGCCAATATTGATCCTTCCATTGATAGGGCTCGAGGCCCTGGTGACATGTCGAACCACGGTGGCATCATGGGGTCATTCAAATCACATTCTTTGTTATAAGGTGAAATATTTTTCAGATGTGGGTGTGATGTCACCCTGACAGATTCAAAAGAGGGATTTAAAAAGGGTTTGGAGTCATACAACAAGGCCCAATCTCCCGGCTGAAATTGTTTGTCATGGAGATGTTGGTCATGCCATACCTTCCTCTGAAGTTGAATCACTTCTGAGTGCAGGAGGGCCTGCATGCGGTGCTCGTCTAGTCCATTTAGCTGCAGTAACCTTTCTTGTTGTGCATGGCTGAGATCTAGGTCCAGCTGAGCTGCCATCCTCAAGGTGTTATACTCAAACTCAATGGACAGCAAAGCTTTCTTCCCATAGACAGCTCATAAGGTGTGAAACCGGTGGTGGTCTTCCAAGTGGTGTTGTAAGCCCAAGTGGCTTCAACTAGGCGATCTGCCCAGTCTTTTCTGCTGCTGCTCACCACTTTGGTCAAGATCCCTTCTAGTGCTCTATTGGTGACTTCCACCTGCCCATTTGCTTGAGTGTGATAGGGGGTGGAAGTCCTGTGCTTGATCTTGTGATGAGCTAGAAGATCTTTAATCAAGTGGGATGTGAACTGGCTCCCCTGATCGGTCACCAGCTCTCTTGGGTAGCCAAACTTGTAGAAGATGTTCTCTCTTAGGAACTCAACCACCTTTTTTTCTGTTGCTACTTTGATGGCCTTAGTCTCTGCCCACTTTGTCAAGTAGTCAGTACACACAATGATGTAGGACCTCTGCCTCGAAGAGGGATTGATTGGGCCCACAAAGTCCATGCCCCACTTCTCAAATGGCTCAAGAGTCACTTGAGGTTGGAGAGGCATTTCATCCTTTTGGGTTGGTTTCCCCATTCGTTGGCATTGGTCGCACTGGCTGACATATCTTCTGACATCTTGATGAAGTGTGGGCCAATAGTATCCTGCCTGCAGGATCTTGAAGGCAGTTCTCTTTGCTGCAAAATGTTCTCCACAAGGCCCATCATGACAGGTAAGGAGGATGTCAAAGACTTCCTCTTCCCTTACACAATGCCTTAAGATCTGATCGGGGCCAAGCTTGAACAGGTTGCCCCCGATCCAAGTGAATGAGGCACTTTTTTTGATGATTTTGCTCTTCTCTTTTGAAGAGAGGTGCGGAGGGAACTGAGCTGAAACAAGATAGTTTGCTATATCAGCAAACCATGGGGATAGTACTGAAATAGCAAACAGATGCTCATCAGGCATCTGGTCATCCACCGTCCCATCCTCACCTGCAGACAAATCCAATCTAGATAAAAAGTCAGCAACAACATTTTCTCTTCCTGGTTTATCAACAATGGTTAAATCAAACTGCTGCAATAAAAGTAACCATCTAATAATACGAGCATTCACATCTGGTTTATTCATCAAATATCTAATAGCAGCATGGTCAGTATGTACAAATGTTTGGTATCCACTAATGTAATGACGGAACTTGTTTAGTGCATGGACTACAGCTAGGAATTCTTTCTCGATTACAGTGTAATTCAGTTCAGCTTTGGACAAGTTCTTGCTAACAAAGTAGATGGAATATGGAAGTTTTTCCTCAATTTGTCCTAAAGCTGCCCCTATGGCTTTGTTTGAGGCATCAGTGTGGATGTGGAAAGGTAGGGCCCAGTTTGGACCTCTCAAGATTGGTGCTAACACCAACTTGTCTTTTAACTCATTCAAACTCTTCTGACAATCGCTGGTCCACTTGAACTCCACATCTTTTGCCAACAAGCCAAACAATGGCGAGGCTAGCTTGCTAAAGTCCTTAATGAACCTCCTGTAGTATCCTGCTAATCCCAGAAAGCTCCTAACATCTCTTACCTTTTGTGGAGGCGGAACCTTCTTGATTAGAGCAATTTTGTTAGGATCCACCTGTAATCCTTGGCTAGAGATAGTATGGCCTAGCACGGTCCCTTCAGTCATCAGGAATTCACATTTTTCAGGACTGAGGGACAGGTTCATCTCAATGCACTCGGTTAGGAATTTCCCCAGATTGGACAATGACTCCTGGAAGTTGGCCCAATAAGGAGTGAAGTCATCCATATAGATTTCCACTGCATCATGGACCAGCTCCGAGAAAATGCTTAGGACAGCTCTCTG
>APFE031566048.1:198600-290203 GCA_000404065.3 Pinus taeda
CCAAGTATGGACCAGATGGGAAAGTTGATAAACATAAATCTCGTCTTGTTGCTAAGGGCTTTTCACAAGTTGAAGGCATTGACTATACTGAAACCTTCTCCCCTGTTGCCAAAATGACCTATGTCCGCCTTGTTCTTTCCCTTGCTGCCTCTTTCAAATGGGAAGTCCATCAGATGGATGTTAAATCCGCCTTCTTGCATGGGGATTTGCATGAAGAAATCTATATGGAACAACCTATTGGGTTTATACAAACACACTCCAGTCTTGTATGTTGGCTTAAGAAATCCCTTTATGGTCTTAAGCAAGCTCCTCGGGCTTGGTATGCCAAAATGGATAGCTTTTCTTTTAGAATCTGGCTTTTCTAGGCGTCATTCTGACAATACTGTCTACACCAAGAAAGTGGGCAAGTCTCTTATCATTCTTGTTCTTTATGTTGATGATATTATCCTCACTGGTAATGATCCCAACCTTATCAACCATGTGAAGTCGAGCCTTAAAAAGAAGTTTGAAATGACAGACTTAGGACACTTACATTATTTTCTCGGTCTTCAAGTCTTGCAATCCAAGGAAGGTATTTTTCTCTCCCAATCCAAGTATGCCTGTGATCTTCTATGCCATTTTCACATGGAAGATTGTAAGCCAGCTCCTTCTCCCTTTCAGTCTGGAGTCAAACTTTCAGTCACTTGTACTTCCCCTGAAGTTGATGCTACCTTATACCATCAACTTGTAGGAAAAGCTTTGTATCTAACCCATACTCATCCTGATCTTTTCTTTGCTGTTGGTCTTATTGCTCGGTTTATGCAAACCCCACGTGAAAGTCATTGGAAAGTAGCTAAAAGAATACTTCTTTATGTTCGAGGTACAGTTCATTTTGGCATTCATTACAGTGCCGAAGCATCTCCTCTATTGGTTGGTTTCACTGATTCCGATTGGGCTGGTGACCCTGATGATCAGAAGTCTACTACTGGTTATGTGTTCACTCTTGGTTCAGGACCTATTACATGGGCTTGTAAGAAACAAGCTGCCATTTCTCTTTCTTCAGCAGAAGCAGAGTATCGTGGTGCCGTAGAGACTAGTAAGGAAGCCTTGTGGCTTCGTCAGATCCTATCAGAGTTTGGCTTTCAGCAGCAGCATCTGACTACACTTTGGTGTGATAATCAAAGTGCCATTCAACTATGCAAAGATCCTGTCCAGCATCAGTGTAGCAAACACATTGAACTACACATGCACTTCATCAAAAAGCTCATTCATGACCATGTTATTGAAGTGCAATATTCTTCAACAGATGATCAAGTTGCACACATCTTTACAAAGGCTCTCACAGAGGTGAAGTTTACTAAACTTCGATTTATGGTTGGAGTTCAGGAAGTTGTCACTAAGGGGGGATAGTCTCTAGTGCCTCCTTCCTCTCCTATTGTGTCATATTTGTAAATCCTTCAATCCTATCCCAAGTTGTTCTTAAGGGGGGATGTTTAGGATATTCCGACACATAGGAATAGTTAAGTATAACTTGGTCTAGTATAGAGTTAGGTAAAGTGTGTTTCTTTACTATGTACATTTGTAACTTACAATCCGACGGTCACGATATGTAGTGATCCGAAGGTTCATTCCCTCCTCGGTATTACTAACACTTGATCCATGGTTTAACACCTGATTGGTCCATGAATTCTATTTAAAGCGCATGGAGGGTCATTTGTAGGTTCACCGTGCATGAGAGAAGCTTATGTAAATTTTCATTCTTTAATTAATAAATTGCCTGTAGTAGCCGCGTTGGCTCAGGCCGTGGACTGTTTCCCTCTTTGAGGGTTTTAACCACGTCAAAATACTGGTGTATTGATCTGTGATCTATTTGTGAGCAGTGTCCTTTGGTGTTCTGTCTGAGGAACTTACCCTGTAAATTCCTACAGTCTCATGAGGATGTTTAGGACCACTTTAGAAGGAAAAGCATGGTCTTGGTATAAAAGCTTGGAAAATCGTTCAATATATTCGTTTGCTAATTTTCATGATGAATTCTATGAGATGTATAAAGAATTTCATCCTTCCTTATTGCTGGTAAAATTTTTTTGTAAACATTCTTTGAGTCTTATTCAATATTTGGAGGATTGTTATGATGATGATGAATTCACGGATGAAGAAATTTTAGAGGCTTGTCATAACAATACATTTCAACACCAAGAAGAAAGGATAACATCCCATGAAATGCAACATGAATATCAAAATGGGATTACTTGAAAATCATATTACATCCTCCGAGATTGATGTAGAGATCCAACAGACTTGTCAGTCTTCGGATCATAATAAAGATGAAAATAATTGCAAACACCAACAAGAAATACTGGAAGAAAATTTTTATAACCCTTAGGAAGAGGAAAAGGTTGATCATTTATGTAATTCCTTACAACAAATTACTTCAACGAATGATCATAATAGTGAGGAAAATTACATTTTCTATGGAAATCATGTAGAAAGGTAGTTGGATAACTTATCAAAGGAATTTTGTGTGGCTGAGGATAAGTTGTTTGAAGATATAGAATGTTATGAGAATCATCAAACTAACCATGTGTTTTTTGACCCTAGCTGACTACATGGAAAAGATTTACTGTTCAGGCTTCCAGTTATATTTTCATCTTCAAGAACAGTTACACCTCATGTTGCCTTGGTTATTTCAGTATCTGGTTTATTTTTGCTTCAAGCATAATCAAGAGATTCAAGTGTTAGATCAGATCAATGACTAGCTTCATTGGAAGTTTCATGTTCCTTGAGCTAAAAGTGGAGATTGCAGCTGATAGGGTAGGTAGGTAGATGCAAATAAGCTCAGGGTAGGTTAACTGAGCATCTATTTCAGTGGGTGCAGTTTGAATTCTTCTTGCAACAAATCATTAAAGGCTTGAGGAGAAGATTGGGTAGAAGTTCAAAGTTTTATTCTAGACAATGGACAGCCGCACTGGAGCTACAGGTTCTTAGTATACCACAAGGGTACACTATCCCTAGTGGAGCCACTGTTATCACTGAAAAAAATTCCTAAATTTTGAACATCAGTTTGATTCCAAAGGATTGGTGTTAGTCTCAGTCTAGTCTTTCCATGGTTTTTTTTAGAGTCTAGGACCTAGAAGGGAGTCTTGTTGGCATTGTCAAATAGGGTCAACACTCTGGTTTTACCTATCACTGATCTCACATCACACCTAAAATTCCATGTGTCAAACTTGTGTCAAGGTTTTCATGCACTACAAAACAGGCTAGGAGTTTTCGTAGTGCAAAACCTAGAATTTGCACTGGCCGCACTACGAAATCGTGGATTCTGAATTAGGATTTTTCTTAGCGCACTACGAAACCCCTGAAAAAGCCTGTTTCAGCATAAAAGTCTCTATTTTCTGCTTTACCTAGTCAACTTCCAGAAGGGTTCCTGAGCAACTGAGAACTCAATTTTGAAAACTAAAAGAGGCTTTTCTTCCTAACATAATAATATACAAAAAATTCTTTCAGTTTCTTCAAATTCATTCTGAGGCGGGAGGAATTTATGGTTAAACATGCGCTACGAAACTGCTGAAAGTCAAGCTTTGTCTTCTGGTTTTAACAGTCTTTTTCAAGATCAGTTTTTGGTCACAAGAAAAGGTATTTTGGAATTTTGAAGGAGGTTTCTCTTCAACAAATCTCCAGCTACAATAACCTATCTCACTTTCTTCATAAGTGTTTTAAGTTGGCAGATACTAAGCTTTCTTTGAAACCCTAATTTCAGAGAACGGATTTTTCCTGTTTTACATGTGTTTTTCAAGGACAGATTCTCGACAGCTGGAGAAGTGTTTCAAAAAACCAAGAGATTTTTTTGTTCTAGACAGCATGGACTACAGAAATCTCCTTCAGTTTCATAAAATATATCATGGATGAGAAAATAAAGGCTCTGTCCCACGTGCCATTTTCAAGGATCCTAAACCTAAAAAAAGGGAAACATGTTCCCTAATTTCTAGGGTTTATCATCAACAGTAAGTGACAACGTGGGAGGCTTCATCAAATTTGACCTCATGAGGTTGTAGTTGTCAAATAATGCATTCAATTTTTAGTTGAGGTGGTTTAGTCATAATAAGGAGTTACACTCCTAGTTGTATTAGGTCTCTAGGACTGTTAGTTAGCTGTCATTTGTATTTAATAGTTTGTTTTATTGTTAGAATAGGTGTCACTCATAGCAAATTCGAATTCGTTTGATAAGGGATGAGGGAATCCATATTTTAAATGCTATATATAAAGCAAGAGGTAGAATTAGCAAAGGGCTGGAGACTTTTTGGCTCAGCTGCTACTCTATGTGCAAACTGTGTATATTTTTAACCTAATGCAAAGTTTCAACTTAGACAACTCAAGATTCATGAAGAGTTTTTGTATGTTCTTGTTTTGATGGCATCTTGCAATACTTACATTGCATTGGTGTTTACTTATGATACTCAAAACTCATCAATGATGCTCTGACTTCTTTCATAGATAAACTAACGGTGTTTCACTATTTTATATTTTCATTTCTGCACTTGAACTCTATAATGACTTAACTTCCATGCTAGGTAGAATTTTTTGGCTTCACTACTCAGGATTCAAAGAGAGTTTTAATGTCCTATTGTCTCATGGCTTTCGTCTTTCACTTACTTGCAGTGGTGTGAATACATGTTACTTAGAACTCATCAATGATACTCTAACTTCCTTCATGTATTTATAAACTATGTTTCCTTGCATTGTATCTTTGTTTTGTTGATGTATAAAAATTCTCTATGCCATGACTTTCATGTTAAGCTAATCTTGCTTAGGAACTGAAACATACTTTGACTCTATAGCCCAATGGTATCCAGTCTTCATCTTTCAACCTATAAACCTATAAAATCACAAACCATAGAGTTAGCCATCTATCCATATCTTTAATCAATATCATTAACCCTTTGAGAGAGCCCTCTCAGGCTGAGGAGGCTAAGCCTTAGCTAAAATATTGGTTTGAAATAGTTACACCGAGATAGTCTGATCAACAGCCTATCAGTGTCTTATTTTGGTGATAACATTTTGGTGTGTCTTCCATGATTCTGAAGATTATTCATTCCTGAAACTAAGAAGCCGAACTTTTGAAGGCAGCAGGAGCTCAAATTTTTTTTAAGGCTGCAAACTACCTTGGAAACTCCACACATCAAATAACAAATTGGAAGGTGACTCCATTGCTAGAAGATCAGTAGCTTGATGAAGTTCAAAATGAGTTCCATTGCAAGAATGAATGCTAGGTATGCCCCTATGAATTGGTCTCATATCCCTGCTTTTCCAAATCCTATGCCAAAGGTTGATTGGTTAGATGATCTTCCAATATTCAAAGATGAAAAGAAAGACAATGCTGCTCTTAATTTGGTTAGGTTCCATATGCTTGTACGCCGTCTTAAGGTTTAGTTCCCTGAAGATTGTCTCATGAGGATGTTTATGACTACTTTAGAAGGAAAAGCATGGTCTTGGTATAAAACCTTGGAAAAGGGTTCAATATATTCACTTGTTAATTTTCATGATGAATTCTATGACATGTATAAAGAATGTCATCCTTCCTTATTGTTGGTAAAAAAATGTTGTAAACATTCTATGAGTCTTATTCAATATTTGGAGGATTTTTATGACGATGATGAATTCATGGATGAAGAAATTTTAGAGGCTCTTCATAAAAATACATTTCAACACCAAGAAAAACGGATAACATCCATGAAATGCAGCATGAAAATCAACATGGGTTTACTTATGAAAATCATATTACATCCTCCGAGATTGATGTAGAGATGCAACAGACTTGTCAATCTTCAGATCATAATAAAGATGAAAATAATTGCAAACACCAACAAGAAATACTGGAAGAAAATTTTTATAACCCTCAGGCAGAGCAAAAGGTTGATCATTTATGTAATTCCTTACAACAGATTACTTCAAAGATTGATCATAATAGTGAGGAAAATTACATTGTCTATGGAAATCATGTAGAAAGGTAGTTGGATAACTTATAAAAGGAATTTTGTGTGGCTAAGCATCAATTGTTTGAAGATATAGAATGTTACAAGAATCATCAAACTAACCATGTGTTTTTTGACCCTATAGCTGACTACATGGAAAATATTTACTATTCAGGCTTCCAGTTATATTTTCATCGTGAAGAACAGTTACACCTCATGCTGCCTTGGTTATTTCAGTATCTGGTTTATTTTTGCTTCAAGCATAGTCAAGAGATTCAAGTATCAGATCAGATCAATGACTGGCTTCATTGGAAGTTTCATGTTCCATGAGATACAAGTGGAGATTGCAGCTAATAGGGTAGGTAGGTAGATGCAAATAAGCTCAGGGTAGGTTGACTGAGCATCTATTTCAGTAGGTGCAGTTTGAATTCTTCTTGCAGCAAATCATTAAAGGCTTGAGGAGAAGATGGGGCAGAAGTTCAAAGTTTTATTATAGAGAATGGATAGCGGCACTGGAGCTACAGGTTCTTAGTATACCACAAGGGCTAACTATCCCTAGTGGAGCCACTGTTATCACTGAAAAAAATTCCTAAATTTTGAACAACAGTTTGATTCCAAAGGATTGGTGTTAGTCTTGGTCCAGTCTTTCCATGGTTTGTTTTAGAGTCTAGGACCTAGAAGGGAGTCTTGTTGGCATTGTCAAATAGGGTCAACACTCTGGTTTTACCTATCACTGATCTCACATCACACCTAAAATTCCATGTGCCAAAATTGTGTCAAGGTTTTTATGCACTAAAAAAATGTCTAGGAGTTTTCGTAGTGCAAAACCTAGAATTTTCATTGGCCACGCTACGAAATCGTGGATTCTGAACTAGGAGTTTTCGTGGCATGCTACGAAACCCTTGAAAACGCCTGTTTCAGCGTAAAAGTCTCTATTTTCTTCTTTTACTAGTCAACTTCCATAAGGGTTCCTGAGCAACTGAGAACTCAATTTTGAAAACTAAAAGAGGTGTTTCTTCTTAACATACTAAACTACAAAAACCTCTTTCATTTTCTTCAAATTCGTTCTGAGGTGGGAGAAATTTATGGTTAAACTTGCGCTATGAAACTATTGAAAGTCAAGCTTCGTCTTCAGGTTTTAACAGTTTTTTTCAAGATTAGGTTCTGGTCATAGGAAAAGGTATTTTGGAATTTTGAAGGAGGTTTCTCTTCATCAAATCTCCAGCTACAATAGCCCATCTCACTTTCTTCATAAGTGTTCTTAGTTGGGAGATACTAAGCTTTCTTTGAAACCCTAATTTCAGAGAACGAATTTTTCCTGTTTTACACGTGTTTTTCAAGGACAGATTCTGGACAGCTGGAGAAGTGTTTTAAAAAACCAAGAGAGGTTTTTTTTCTAGAAAACATGGACTAAAAAAATATGTCATGGATGAGAAGATAAAATATGTCATGGATGAGAAGATAAAGGCTCTATCCCACGTGCCATTTTCAAGGATCCTAAACCTAAAAACAGGGAAACATGTTCCCCAATTTCTAGGGTTTATCATCAATAGTAAGTGACAACGTGGGAGGCTTCATAAAATTCCACCTCATGAGGTTGCAGCTGTCAAAGAATATATTCAATGTTTATTTGAGGTGGTTTAGTCATAATAAGGAGTTACACTCCTAGTTGTATTGGGTCTCTAGGATTGCTAGTTAGCTGTCATTTGTATTTAATAGTTTGTTTTATGGTTAGAATAGGTGTCACTCATAGAAAATTTGAATTCTCTTGATAAGGGATGAGGGAATACATATTGTAAATGCTATATATAAAGCAAGAGGTTGAATTAGCAAAGGGATGGAGACTTTTTGGCTCAGCTGCTGCTCTATGTGCAGACTGTGTATATTTTTAACCTAATGCAGAGTTTCTACTTAGACAACTCAAGATTCATGAAGAGTTTTTGTATGTTCTTGTTTTGATGGCATCTTGCAATACTTACATTGCAGTGGTGTTTACTGATGATACTCAGAACTCATCAATGATGCTCTGACTTCTTTCATAGATAAACTAATTATGTTTCACTGTTTTATATTTTCGTTTCTGCACTTGAACTCTATAATGCCTTGACTTCCATGCTACTTAGAATGTTTTGGCTTCACTACTCAGGATTCAAAGAGAGTTTTAATGTCCTATTGTCTCATGGCTTTCCTCTTTCACTTACTTTCAGTGGTATGAATACATGTTAATTAAAACTCATCAATGATGTTCTAACTTCCTTCATGTATTTATAAACTGTGTTTCCTTGCATTGCATCTTTATTTTGTTGATGTATAAAAACTCTCTATGCCATGACTTTCATGTTAAGTTGATCTTGCTCAGATACTGAAACATACTTTGACTCTATAGCCCAATGGTAGCCAGCGTTCATCTTTCAACCTATAAACCTATAAAATCACAAACCATAGAGTTAGCCATCTATCCATATCTTTAATCAATATCATTAACCCTTTGAGAGAGCCCTCTCAGGCTGAGGAGGCTAAGCCTTAGCTAAAAGATTGGTTTGAAATAGTTACACCGAGATAGTCTGATCAACAGCCTATCAGGGTCTTATTTTGGTGATAACAGAGCCTTTGCATTAAATGAAAGAGAATACCATTGAAAGTGGGGTATTTTGCCAAGTTGGCACCTAGGCTTCATGTACCATTTCAGATTTTGGAGAGAGTGAGGGAAGTGGCTTGTAGACTAGCCTTGCCTCTCACCATAAAGGCACATGATGTATTCCACAATACTTACTGAAAAAGTATGTGTGTGATTCTCATCATGTGATTGATTGGTTTGTGATATAGGTGGAGTCAGAGGGAGATTTCCAGCCCGAAAGTTTGTTTATCCTTAACCAGAGGAATATCATGATTAGTGACTGAGTAATATAGCAGGTCAAGGTGAAATGGAAGCACTTTGGACCTAATGAAGAAATCTAGGAGCTGCCATGTAGATCAAATGAAGGAGTTGTACCCTTTTTTGTTTAATATGTAATGGAATTAAAAGTGTTGTTTCTTTTTTCCAAAAGAAAAGGTTAAAACTTTTTATTAAAGAGGATAAAAAGTTTTACAAGTCAACATTCAAGCACTTCCCAACAGAGGGCAGCAAAGAAAAAAACATTTAGACTTCCCAGAGAACTGCAAGGGAAGTATTACAAGGTATTCCGAACCAGCACATATCAGGCATGATAGTGTAAATGAAACAGGCTAACACCCAGCCTATCCTTAGGCAAAAAGAGAGACCGCCAGCATGAAACACGCCGAGGATGAGAACCCCGCCACTGTTGATATACATATGGACATTGACTATGAACCGAGAGGCCTCCTACCAGGTAGGAAAACAGCCTCTAAACATAATTACATCATATACATAACTGTCAAGAGTGCATTAAACAGAAAAATATAAAAGACTCGACTACAGCCAGGAAAGAGTCGAAAAAGCCATCTGAACGATCGGATCGTCCCATGGAGATATGAACAGAGAGCAGTCCTGAACAAAAAAACACTGAAGCCGAGAACCTATTACCAAAAAGTTGTGTCGACGAGAGAGAAAAAGCGGAAAGACATCATGCCAGAGGAGCAAAAGGAGGAAGCTGAGAAAAGTGAGACTGCCCCTGTCTGATTTCCTCTATGGACCAGCTGCCCAAAACTTGTTGTAAGCCTGTTTTAGAAAGCCGATCTGCAATTGAGTTTTTCCCTGTATATATGACAAAAAGAGATGAAGTCAAAATGGGATTTTAATGACAAGATTTCATCTAAAACAAGCTGCAAGATCTGATTTTGGAAAATTGATTTCCCAAGCACCCAGTTTATAACATTCATAGAATCTCCATAAATTTGGATCCGCAAGATGTTCTATTGTAAGGACCAACACATGAGAAGACGAAGAGCTGCCAGTTCAGCGAAATTATTTGTTCCCATACCCAAACCCACCGATGCTTTGAAATACTGCTCATTGTTTATAAAAATGCAGATACCCGCCCTGGCCCTGTTCTGTTGAGATGCCCCATCAAAAAAGGCCCATGGGAAAGATTCATTTATGATTAAGGGAACATCACGATTTGGAGTAGTGCTTTGTTCCGGAGGGGGAAGAGAAGAGTAAATAGCAGCACATTTTGAAGCCACTATTGACGGAGAGGGAGCCAGATCTTGGAAAATGCTTTTATTTCCAGACAACCACACACCCCAAAAGAAAATGGGAAGGAGGTTCCTGAGATTACTTTCAGGGTGGTCGTTCCACCATTTTCTCCAGACATTATCCAGCGAGACTGGTTCCCAATGGGCTCTGATATTTAGCATTTTGATTAGTTCCCCCCATATACAAATCGAGACAGGGCAAGACATAAAAAGATGATTTATGGTTTCGCCAGCAACCTTGCACAGAGGACATCTGCCCGGACCTATGAAGAATCTGTTTTGGAGGATATCCCACGTAGGGATTTTCTTTTTTAAAAGGCACCAAAGGAACACCCTTGATTTCAGGGGGCATTTAAGCTTCCACAGATTTTTGGACCACCATTCTGGAGCAGCCCACCCTTTCTGATCCATAAGATAATACCCTTCTTTTGGAGAGTAATGACCTGTTTTGCCCTGCGCCCACAACAGTACATCGGATTCAGGTTTTATCCTAACGTTAGATCTGTGGAGTTCCTCAATAAAAGAGGACCATACATTATGCCATCTAAAGTCAAGCCCCAGCTCCGTCGCACTCTTCCATGCCTGACCCCAAAAAGTAGACAGACCCACTTTTACCACTTGAAAAAGTGTTGTTTCTATACAGCTCATATTTTTTTTGTTTTGTTTTGTTTTGTTTGTTTTGTTTTGTTTGTTTTGTTTGTTTTTGTTTTTGTTTTTGTATTTTTTTTTCATTTGTTTTGTATTTGTTTTTGTTTTTGTTTTTTTGTTTTTTGTATTTGTATTTGTATTTGTATTTGTATTTGTTTTGTTTTTGTTTTTGTTTTGTTTTGTTTTGTTTTTGTTTTTGTTTTGTTTTGTTTCTTTTTTTTTTTTGTAAGAACACCAAGGACAATGCTCCTTTAAGGGGGTGCAGTTTGTAGCATCCCCCCTATTGACTATGATCCTTATAATTTTTTTTTGTATAAATGAGCACCTTAGCGTGATATCTAATTTCCAACATAAACATTGTTTAGATATACTGAAATTATTACTGTTGGATACCTAATCCTCAATGGGCTAGTGTGGAAGCCGAATAAACAAAAGGAGTCCAAGAGACCTTGGGATGTGGAACCCAACGGTCATAATATGTACTATAAATGTATATCACTTGTTAATAAAAATCTTACTCTCATGTTTTATCCTTTAGATTCCTTTGTTGCCCATGTGTGGTTAACATGGTATCGGAGCCATGATGTGTGGCCTTCTCCCACCATTAGTTGGGTGGTCTTATTCAAACTGGGTGCTCTGCCATTGTGCACTATTTTAGTTGTCATTTCTGCATTTTGCACTGTCCTTCTTGCAGAAATATTACATTTACCTCACAGTGAATTCTGTCAACTATATTGTAGTCGTGATTTTCTGCCCATATTTTTCATTTCTGCAGCCTGACATATCTAACCTCTGCATCTGTCCCTTTAGGAGTAACTGAAATATTTCTCTGCAGAAATAACTAAATCTGCATATGTTATTTTTGGTGTCAGTACAATCATTCAGGCCAAAATGCCTCCACAATTCCTTTGTTCAGTACTGTTACCCAATGTAATGTTCCTTGTGCTCCCCTTATTTGAGACTTAATTCCTTCGCATGTAGTGCAAATAACAAACCCCAGCACAACCCTTGATTTAAATGACATGAAACTCCCAACGTTGTGGACTAGTCAAACCATCAACCATTGATTGATTTATTGCAATTCCGCAGGCCTAATTTTGGAGCACTCATCTTAATTTCCTTTACTATCCCTAATTTATTGAAATTTATTCATTCAAAAGCAATAGATCCTACACAGAAATCTGCCAAATTTTTACTTTGTTGAGTTTGTCAGACCTGCCGTCTTGTGGTCCTGCATTCAATATTATTATTGGTTATCGATGTTTCACAGTTATATCACAATTATATACTCAGTTCAAGACTTGTTGCAGTGCGTTCAAGCCCTTGTTTATGGGTCAGTTAAAATGGTTCAATTTAGAGCTTGAGTAGTCAATAAAGTCCGATGATGGGTGTATCTATGGATATTTTGAAAAGTTAACTTCCAATCATTTTCCAAATAGCAAAGCTCCGTTCAAAAAAAAAAAAAAAATTTGACAGCCAATTCTGCTTGTAAACCATCTGTATTGAGTTTAGTCCCATTGAATGAGCACCAACCATATGATGCAATGACATTGGTTGGATGCCATACATGCCTCCCCCACTTCTCGTAGCACTTGTAACTAAAAATGCAAATGCAAAGGAAAATATACGCGTTTGGAACACTTTTGTTCTTCCATCTTCTTTGGTAGCGCTCTCTGTATTTGATTTTTGTCATATTACATGGCACCTGAGGTGATTCCTGGCAGAGGATACGATGGGTTGTAAGTTGAATCAACTCTATATCCTGCATTTGGAATGTTGTGCGATTGTTCCTTTGGCATTGGTTGTATATGGGAGATGGCGATGGCTTTAGACTGCCACCTTCTAACTCCTGGTAAGTGCCCCATGCCCGGAATATGTTTTTAGAAGTGCTCGGTTCTGATATCTTAGGAATGACTACAACTCTGTATAGTTGTTTTATAGTGCATGCATCTTATAATTGAGAAATGCCTGGTGGTCTTGAATTTCATTTCAAAGAAGCTAATTCTGAAGCCTGAGCAAGGGTCAACCCTCATAAAGCTTGTTTCAATGTCACTGTTCCTGATGTGCCAACCTCAGGTGCACGTTAAATGCCTTCTTCCCTTGATGAATGTTTCATAGAAGTTGTTTCAACTTCATGAATTACACTTGCTGCCAGTAAGTCTTTTGCCAGGAAAGGTCTATTATATGTTGCCAGATTAGCTGCTCCATTAAATTGTTTATTCAAAACACCTCTGTTTGCTCTAGAAGCTTTTTGAAAAGGTGATTTTTCAGAGCTATCTTCTTCTGCTGCTTGAGAAATCTCTGCCCTTGATGACATTTTTGAGCTACCTCCCTTTGATTAGCATTTCAAATTTCCTTCTAATATCTCTTATTTTTCCATCAGATTAGATGTACTATTTTTAGTCTACGTAACTAAAAGCATCCATGAGGTGTACTTTGGCTCATGTGATCATAACATTGGCTATTCATGTGAAGTTGAGGGTACCTCTTAATGAGAACCCTTAACTAGAGATTGATTTATACTTGTTGCTGGATCAGTTACTCCATGAGGAGGTGAGCTGATAATGTGTAGTAAGGTCATTAGGGAAGTCGGATTGGAAGCTTGTGCCATTGATGAATTAAGACTAGACATGACTGTACATTGGCGATTTTCGAGGATCACGGATGCATACATATAATCATTGAGGTTTGATCTGCTATAGCCTATTTGTTGATTGTGGGAAGTGTGACTTACTGTTGGTTGATTTACCCCTTGTGAGCTGAGTTTTGCAGAGTCAAGGGACGTGTTTATTAACTTGCTGTAGATGATACTGAGGTGCTGAAAAACAAACAAATTTGTTTTTTCTCAACAGATTCTAATGAGAAGATTTCTTTAATTTTTGGGGTGATATCCATATTGTCTACTATTTATTTGCAACAACAATTCAGATTTATGAGTGTTTTACTTGTTGTTTTCGGCATCGCATTACAGTAAAGGACAAACACATGTATAAATTCCAGCGTGTGCTAACTTGAAGTGCTTTCAATTTACTTCAAATACTCAAAATATGAAGCCATTAAATTGAGAAAGGGAATTATTTCAAAGGGGACAAGATTGTTTTATATCGACTGTGCTGCAAGTGTCTACATATTTATTTCTAGAGAATTCAAGTGCTTAAAATTGTTGTTATTATTCTGCATTTTTCTTGGCACTCTTGAACTGAAGAAAATGGGGAAAGCTTATGAAGTATTAGATTTTTTGAAAATTCTGATACAGTCTACTACTAATGAAATAGTAAAAATCAACAAATTCTCTCTGGTTGACATTAGAATTTGTCTGCAAAATGCACAAGAGAAGATAGAATTTTTGCAGCTTGAAACTCAGCTACAACAAGAAGAATTAAAACAGAGGAGTCATCATTCTGAACCTGTTTATGTTCAGAAGATTGAAACATACTCCCATAAAGCAACAATTGTACATGCAAATGCAGAAACTCAGTCTGCACTTCCCAAGCCCATCATCAGACCTTGGGAACAACTTGTCCACAACAAGCACAGAATTGGTCTTGGATATGACAAGGACTTGTCCTTTCATATTCCAGACTACTCAAAGCCCATTCAGTTTTAGAGCGCTGGATTTCTTCATGACAGTTCACATCTAGCTGTTCCAGATGTTCCCCTCTTCCATAGCAGCAGCAACAACAACAGATTGTAAAATGCCAACACTGTGACCGAGTTGGCCATGTGAAAGATCACTGTTTTGATCTTCATCCATGTAAGCATTGTCATAAAATGAGCCATTCTTCACACAGATGCTTCAGAAACAAACGTCCTGCAAGAATAAAGATTCATCTTGGATGGATCGCTTCTTGGCAATGGGCATCAACAACCAAGAAGATATTCGAGTCACATGTCAGAACTTGTTCCAGAGTATTGAACAGTCTTGCAGTTGAGTTTTCTCCATCATCTCACCTTGTATCTGACGGGGGGGGGGGGGAATGATGGTCATCTACAAGCTTCAAAGTCACATCAAGTGAGCCTGAGCCACAACCTGCCATGCCAGTTTCAGATTTGTAGCCAGAGACAAAGATGCTCGTGAACATGCCTTTAATTGGTAATCTGGGACACTTCCTCTAGCAGAAGACTTCAACTTCTTTCTTGTTTTGGAAGAATTCCAGGAACAAAATTGAGAACACTTCCTCTAGCAGAAGACTCCACCTTCTTGCCAGTTTTGGAAGAGTTTGAGGAATTGCATTAAGCATTCTAGAGTTGTTGGTCATCCTTAAACCATCACAGGTTGAGACTTCCCTTTTTCAGGTTGAAGTTCTCCCTTTTATGCGGGGTGAGACCTCCCTTTCATGGTTGAAGGTTTGCCTCTTCAAAACAATAGGAGCACTTCCTCTATCAGAAGACTTCAGCTTCTTGCCATTTTTGGAAGAGTTCCGGGAACTGCACTAAGTGTTCGATTGTTGGTGGTCATCCTTAAACCACCACCCTTTATACCAACATTTCAAAGAGCACATTCAACCTAGTGCTGTCATGCATTTTTGCACATTTTGTATTACAACTCTCTTCTTGGACTCATACATAACCCTTCGGATTAAGGGGGGGAATGTTGGAAACTTAATCCTCAATGGGTTATTGTGGAAGCCGAATAGACAAAAGGAGTCCAAGAGACCTTGGGATATGTAATATAAATGTATATCACTTGTTAATAAAAATCGTACTCATGTTTTATCCTTTAGATTCCTTTGTTGCCCATGTGTGTTTAACAATTAATGATGGAATTTGTCCATATTCTGATCATGGTGCCAAAGCGTATGAACGTTTGTTGAGTTATAATTATGCATTAATCTTTTAATCAACACCAAAAATCATAGTGGTCATGTATTAATTCTTAAAAAGGATTAATTAAAGAATTATTCTTTAATTAAATAATATTAATAAATAAATATAAAATAAATATAAATATAAATATTAATTAATTAATTTTTTATATTAATTAATAAACCACTTATTGAAAAACCACCTACAAGTGATTCACTTAGCTTATCTCAACTAGTGTATTTCCCAGAAATTTTACCTCTCAAACTCCAAACCTGGCACGAGGGTGGTGAGTTACGAAAATAGAATAATGTAAATACCTATGGTTGGGAGGATAGCGTGAGGCCCTTCTCTTGTCGCCAGTTGAAATCTAATTAACCAGATAGGTCTCATGGCTTGGATATTTTTTTGGAATATTGATTTCCCATATCAATACTCCTGTGTCAATTATGAAGAATATTTAATTTCCATTCTCCATTTGCATTTATTTGGATGATTGACAAAGGTATTAGCAGCATGTGGACACATATGAATAGAATATTTGAATTTCACAAATGAATCAATATAGTAGCAGTGCTCTAATTATATTTTTGAAAAACACACATATGTATGTTTTGTCCTGACTACATAATTCAAACCTTTGTTTTTATCATGTATTTGTCTCCAAATCCACTCAGCTTGTGTATGAGACGTAATGGCATGCAAATTTATGTGTAGTTGTCACATGATATAATCAACAATTTTATTTCCGATCTTCAGACATGAGAGGGGATAACCACTTGGATATGATGAAAGAAAGTGAATACACTTTCTAAGCCGCTTTCTAGAGTCTCATTGTTGGAGAATTTATTGGGAACAATTCCATGCAAGATTTTGGTGATCATGTCTATGATAAACTTAGAATCCTCTTTGATTACTGAGTTTGGAGAAGACCTAAGCTTGGGTGATTTGGAGGCCTATCTATAGAGATTTGAATTCCATGGAATTATTTCTATTGAGCCCCATGGAACCATAGAAGATAAAGAGGATCTTACCCTGAGGATCCTGAAAGACTCCTTCAAAACCAAGTTTCCTAATATTACCTTTAGATGCTCCATCAAAGTTCAATTTGAAGGAGAGAGGGGAGGTGATTTCCATATGATAGAGCTAGAAGGAGAGAGGAGAGATGATGAACATTGAAAGAACAGAGGTCCCATAATTAAGTTCCAGTATTTAAGGATAGAAACCTCAGAATATTTGGCCTTTCAATCTTGTTCAAACCATAGTTGAGAGAATCAATTTGTAGATGTTGTCTTTAATGAGGTTCCAAAGGAATTCTGAAGGGAGAGAGCAACGTTGAAAGACACGTGGATTTCTTTCTTTTTAGAGGGCCAAATGAATGAAACATGGGAGAGAAATCCAAATTCTATTGAGAATAGGATTAAGGAAGACATATTTACACCAAATATTGATGGTGAGGGGCATGTTATTTAGATTGTGGTTTGAGTGGTGCATTCTTGCTTCCATGGCATTCTAGATGGTAACTACAAAGGGACAACCATTAAATAGATCTTTAGAGTTTTCCGTGGTCGATTTACATAAGATGCAAAGGGATGGTCCTGCACAACCTCTTTTAATAAGGTTGTCTCAAGTGAGAGTTTTCCATTTGACTAGCTGCTACAGGAAAAAAGATGGCCATAATTTTTAGCCCTAGTCTAGATGGAAAAATTATATCTTTTGGATGAACTTCGAATCCAACCTCCAACTGATATGCTTCCTTGATTGTGAATGTTCCATGAGATTGATATCCATGTCTGAGCTTGTCTAGCTTGTGGGAAATAGAGATTACTCTAGTGAAATATTTTTCCAAAAGGATGACCATTCTTTCTTTGTAGCTCTAGGCTATCATGTGTTATGTGAGAGCCATTGTCTCCATTGGGTTTGAGTGTGGGGCTTCATCCAATAGTCTGCTACTTTATGTTTGTCGTTTGTTGTCACATTGGTCATCAACTCCTCCAGTTCTTGCAATCTATTTAATTTTGGTAGTTGTTGCCAAGAATTTCCCTAGAAAAGAGTTGTTTGACCATCACAAATTTACCAAAAAAATTGTTGCTGGATGGGATGCACACATTGCTTGCTTACTTTCCATATAGAAGATCCATTTTGATTTAAATAAGTTCTAATGAATTGATTCAAGGACACATTATTACTGTACTTATAATTCTAGATTAGTTTCCATAGGTCAAAGCCTCCTTTAAGCCATCTCGACCATAATTTTGTCCCCATAACTATACTTAGATTGTCACGATCCCTTAGGACTAGGCCCCCTTGCAATTTGGGCAAACATAATTCATTTCAAGCCACCCAAGCCCATTTCCTTTCTTGATTAGCATCTCCCAACAGGTAAGTTCTTTGAATACTGTGGAGTGAATTTATAATGGATTTGGGGGCCATCTTTACCAAAATAAGATAAAGCAAAAGAGTTTGCAAAACAAATTTTAAGAGGACAAACCAACCTACTTTGTTAAAAGAATGAAAGGTCCAACTGGTCAATTTTAGGGAGCTTTCAACTAAAGAGGCACTTAGGTATTTGGAGGGGAGCTTGCTCCATTAAAATCCTAGTAATCTCGCCACATGTATATGCATAGCGAGAGGTGTATTAAAAAAGAAAATTTGAGACTCGAAGAAATTAATGTCCATATCTCAAGCCTTTGAGAAGTCATCTAAGACACTTGTAAGAGCATGAGCCTCTTATATTGTTGATATTCCTATATACATTGTGTCAATTAACAAATCACTGATGTGAGATGGGGAGGTATTTACCAAAGAATCTCATACCTTTCACATTTTGTTGAGACACAATTTCTTTTAAAGCTCAACCAAACCCTTCCACTGTCACTATGAAGAGAAAGGGGGAGAGAAGACCCCCTTGGGAGAAAGTTCTACTAGGTGACTTGTTCAGAAGAATATAAACCAAGGCTGAGGAAATAAGAGCCCTCTGATCCAAGTGAAACATTTAGCTTTTGTGGGCAAAGCTAAACGTTGAGAGAATCTAAAACAGATAAGGCCGATTAAACTTGTTAAAAGCTTTGGAGAGGTCTAATTTGTTGACCATGCCAATTTTTTGTATTTTAAAGGAATGTCTACCATCAATTGCCACGATAATCCCATAAGTATTCAGGGACCTTTCACTTTAAGGCATTTGCTCTCGAGAGATTAAATAAGACAGAATAGACTTGAGTCTATAAATTAGTATTTATTAATCATTATTTTGCTGATAAACTTATAAATCAATTTGCATAATGCAATTAGTTTGAATCCGGTAGGATCATCTGCTTTGTCATTTTGGAAAGTTGTCATAAACAAAATCTTAAAATCATCTTATGAATTTAAGAGTTATAAAATTACAATTTAAAAATGCACATTATTACAAAAATCAAAGTTAGATAATCCATGAATAATTAAGGTTCATTCTACACAGGCTGGCGATATGTTCATTCCGCTGATCTCCTGCGAGCTATGGCAGAAGCAATCCGAGTTCACTATTTCCACGGCGTACTCGATGGGCGGGTCGATTGATTAATTAGTTGCGAACCATATGCGTTTGTTTTCACGTGTCATCCTCATGTGCATGGCGCCAGTAGTCAACATTGTTTGCGTCTTCATGGGTGGAAGAAACGTACACCATAATCAGAATTGGCAGCCCTATTGTAGGGTCCTCCTCCCTCTCCAAACATGGAATAAAGGCTCTGACAGCCTCAGAGCCAAATCCGACTTGGCTATCTTGAAAATATGGGTATAGCCATTGGAGTAACACTCATCAAGTTTGTGTCGTTGTATGTATGTGTTTCAGTAACATTAATTGCACAGGTCGTGCTATGTACATGCCATCTGTAATGTGGATAATTAGGAGAGGACGTATGAGATAGCAAAATCTAATGACGACTCTAATGACAATGAAGAAAGTAGTTGATTTTCAAAGAGGTAATCGAATCCTATGTTGCACTTTGCGTTTCCTTCTGAATTAAGGGTTTTTTCGCTGTGTCTTTTTGGAATTTAATGTTAATTTGTAATTAAAAAAAAATTTATTTAGGGTTTTTGGATTATAAATAGATTTAACCTCATAAAAACCTTCAAAATACCTAGGTTGTAAAGTTTATATCATTTAAACTCATAAACTTTTACCAATTTTAAAAAAAAATTGATAAAAATATATATTAAAAAAATTCAAACTTAAAATAAAATTGCACATATTTTAAATGAATGAAGATACCACTTAAATACAAAAAAAGTTATTTATATATGTATTGATTTTGCTTTTTCTAAAAGAATCTTTATCAATTTGAAAAAAAATAAAATTGTTTTTATCACTTTTATTCATTATAGAAATGGAAGTCTTTGCTTGGAGTATGCCCTAAAACCGTTTGTGTTTAGCTAAGATCTCGTCTTCCTTTAACATAACGAAAGAGTTTAAATGACCCAAGACCCATAGGCATCTAACACTAGTGAAAGCTTGCCCCCTTATGAACCACCAATGGGTAATTCTAGTGGCATGGTTTTCCTTGAATTATAGTAATGAGTCAACTTACATTCATGGAGAGAAGCCAATGATAGTTGCCCCCACTATTGGTTTGATACCTGAGTTATGATAGGTTTTCCCTAGGAAAAAAAGAAATGGAAGTTCATTCTTTTTAATTAAAAAATTGAAGTTTTTCTATTCATAAGGGGAGGGAGCTAATTTTGCTCTTCAAGTTTTACAATTTTTAAAATGGGTAGCTTATTGGTATATATGTATTTACACATTGTAGTTTTAAAATTGAACATGTATTAATTATTAGTATACTTTTAAAAATGGGTAGCTTGTTGCTATATGTGTATTTACACATTGTAGTGTTAAAATGGAATATGTATTCATTATTAGCAATGACAAGAAATAAATGTAAAGTAATGATAAGAAATAAATGGAGAGAAATAATAAGAAATAAATGTAGCTAATGAATAAATGTATATGACTAATAGGAGATGAATGCTCAATAGTAATAGTTGGCCACTTGCAGTATGTAGAATTGGAAAACCATAAATGGATTGTATTTTGTTATGTTTATTTATTCAATGTGAAGGCTGGAGGAAAAAAATGTACATGTTTTTGCTCATTGTTATGTTGTTAAAATTTCTCCAAAATCCTTAAATTCATGTTGAACACTCTTATTGCATCAATAGGCACTCTACAACCTAGTTTGGGGGAGATGTTGAGGTGTAATATAAGTATAAAAATATAAATAGAGAAAAAAAAAAATCAATGTCAGTTTCATACATTGTAATTAATATTGAAATTAAAACATATATAAATGTAGAATGTAATATAAAGTAAAATGTAAAATGAAAAATAATTCTCAGTTGTATGGATGGAGGAGGGAGAGAGAAGGAAAAAGAGATAGGCAAAGAGAGATGGAGAGGCGAAGAGAGAGAGGGAGAGAGTTGGGGGGAGGGGGCGGGAGAGGAGGCAGATAGTAACACAGTTGGAGAGAGAGACATAGAGAAAGAGAGAGGAAGGAAGAGAGAGAGCATAGGAGAGTGAGAAGGAGAGAGAGATGGAGTTAGAGGGGGATAGAGAGGGAGGGAAGAACAAAGACATAGAGAGATAGAGATGGATGTTGACTTTTAGAAATCCTCTTATCTGATAATTTTTTTGTATGATTTTTTTAATTTAATCTTTCATTCATTCAATTTCATGATAAATCAATTACACAAAATATCTTCAACTATAGATATTAGGATCATAAAGAGACAACCAAGTCAAGAACAAAATCATTTAACTTGGGATAACCCACATGGGGGAAAAACCCATCAACCTTTCCTTTGAGAAATTTATTTCTTCAACAACAGATACATCTAAATCAAACCCTAGGTAAAACTGACCATCACCATTATTATGGTCAAACTTAGTCTAATAGCCCTTTTAGTCAAGTCATCCTTCTGCCAAGAGAAATCAACCAACTTCTTCATCCATAGAAATCGACCTATTGAAAATGCGACAAGAAAATCCTAATTTAATTTTGTCCTTGAATTAAATTGTAATTCCAATTCTCACAGGAACTTGTAATAGTTAACAAAGTTAATTTGACTGAGTTGGCTCAGTTAATTCGAGTTGGGAGTCTAACTAGAATCATGTAGAGTGTCTCCTACTTTTTAGGAGCCCTGGTTGAGTTTATTTTGAGTTGTAATTATTTAATTCAATTTAAGTGAGTTAAATTCAGTTAAATTAGTTCTAATCGATGGAGAAATTAGTGGGAGATCCAGTAGTGGGGTGTAACATGTAGTAGTGGGGTGTAACCAACACTGATCAACCAGTAAACTGAAGATTCAATCATAATTTACTCATGCATGTCAGATCAGAAAAAGATCTAGTTGATATTGGAGTTTAGGGACAATGTACTATCAATTGTAAAATCATCTGAATTGTACATGTCGCACATGAGATCAGAGGAAGACGTATGAGGATTGCACAATTAATATTTGTGGAATTTCCTAATTAAATGTGGGCTAATTCCCTAGGAAATTGCACAAGGAAATAGGAGCTTGGCAGACAATAGAATTGGCTAAGTATTGGCTTCAGCTAGTTTGTGAAGCAGTGAGATAGATAGAAATAGTGCAGAGGTTGCTCGGGCTTGAGAAAAGAATTGTAATCTTCTCATATTTTCTGATTAATGCAATATACAAATAGCAGGGGCTTTTAGTTGTGGCTTTCCCTAGAAAATTATTGTGTTATATGTGATTGAATTCTTTCTCTTTTATGCCTTTTGATTTCATCGATCATTTATTGTTTCCACTGATGAGTAGAGTAGATTTAAGTTAATTGTTTTAGCATATTACAATTTGCAATTTGAATCTACAAGGAATTTCTACATGGTATTAGAGATGAAATCGTTATAGAAGAGGAGAATATGAGTTTTTCTTTTGCCGGAGAAATCAAATTTGTAGTATCATACTTTAGAGCCAGCAGGATGTCGTTCTATGGATTGAGACTCAAATATGCCCTTGAGGGTAGTTCAAACTATATTTCTTGGAAGAACATGATGGAGGCAATGTTGGAAGACAAAAAGCTTAAGGAATTCATAAACAAAGATATTCCTAAGCCAGCTGATGCTCAGGATATGGCAAAGTGGAGAAAGTGTGTAGCAAAGGCAAAAAGGATTATCCTAGAAGGAGTTTGAGATCATATTGTCTCGAACCTCTACGGTGAGGAAACTCCATTTGTAATGTGAAAGGCTCTGACATACTTGTTCCAAAACACAGTGACCATAGGAAGCTGGAATTGAAGGACAAGCTCAAAAAAATCAAGATAGGAAGGGTGACACAATGCCGAAGTACTTGACCAAGTTCACTCAATGTTGGGATGAGCTTGAAAGTGTTGGTGTTATAGTTGCTGAAGATGATCTGGTGATCCTAGCACTTCAAGGCCTTCCTAAGAGCCGACACAACTACAAAGACTCAGTTAATGGGAGGGAGAAGCTACCAGATTAGGAGCGATTGTGGTCTGAATTGGTACAAGAGAGATTTGGTGGAACACCAGAGGTATATCCTCATCCAAGCATGATGATGAGGAGAATGGTGCCTTAGCTGGAAAGGTGAAGAAAGGGAAAGGGAATCCATCCCATTCCAAATCAAATTTTAGTCAAGGCAGCAAGAAGAATGACATGTCTAAGATTAAATGTTTTCACTGTCATTCGCTGGGACACTATGAGAAAAAGTGTTCGTACAAGAAGGTCAGTAAGAATCCCTCAAGAGAAATGACAGATGAAGCTCTTTCTTCACAATTCAAACTGGATTTCACCCTCATCATTTGCATGGTGACATCGATGATGGGTAGTGTGTGGTACCTGGATAATGGAGCCTCATTGCATATGACCACCAATAAAGAGTTATTTAGTGACTTGGAGGAGAAGAACCTCCATATGCACATCGAGATGGGAGATGACGGGAGGTATAACACGACTGACATCGGTATTGTTAACTTTAGAAGGGAGTCTCGTTCTCCTCTCACATTAAAAGATGTCATGTATATTCTGGGTTTGAAGAAGAATTTGGTTTCAGTTGCCATGTTAGAGAACCGTGGCTACGATGTGATATTTAGCAAGGTAAAGGATTTCCTTTGTCACATAGCCTCCGGATAGGTGAAGCAGATTGGGGTTTGGGTGAAGAACCTCTACAAATTCGATGTAGAAGACTGCGCTACTTTGAGCACAAAAGAAGAGAAGGTGCAGAGTTGAGACATCAGTGAATTGTGGCATAGAAGATTGGGTCACTTGCACCATGAAGCTTTGAAGACCATGCAAAAAATTTCTATAGGACTTCCCAAGGGTACACTAGAGTAGAGAGACACATGAAAAGGGCGTACATCGGGAAAGTACACCAAAGCTTCCGTTCATGATAAAGACAATCGAGTGTAAGTGATCCTTGATAGAGTTCACTCAGATGTGTGTGGACTGTTCTCGACAACATCCAAGGCCAAACACAGGTATTATGTAATATTTGTTGATGATTTTTCTCATAAGTGATGGATTTTCTTTATGTAGAAGAAAGATCATATATTCGATAAATTTTGTGAATTTAAAGCACTTTTCGAGAAAGATATTGGTGGGAAAGTTAAAACTCTAAGAAGCGATAATGGTGGAGAATATGTGTCGAATGAATTCAAGAATTTCTATGCATTAGAAGGTATTTGATGAGAGTTAATAACACCTCATAACCCACAATATAATAGGGTGACTGAAAGGAAGAACATAAGTATTGTGGAAGTTTCACAGGCGATGTTACATGGCAGGGCCTACTGTTTCACTTGCAGGTTGAAGCATGCAATACAACTATTTATTTATAGAACAGAAGCCCTCATCGAATTCTTAGAATGAGTACACCCGAAGAATTTTTTTCAGGTAAGAAACTAGATGTGGCACACTTTAGGATCTTTGGTTCATCAGTCTGCTGTCACGTTACCAAGAATGCATGGAAAAAGCTAGAGCCAACAACTGAGTTGGGCATATTTGTGGGGTACATTGATACACCTCATAACTATCAGGTGTACCTATCATCCAACAAGATGAAAGTGGTTTGTAGAGATGTGAAGTTCAATGAAGAGAAGGCCATGAGATGTTCCCTTGAGAGGGAGCTTCATTTACATGCAGATGAAGATATTTTAGCTCCAAAGGAGGAACCTTAAGATGATGTGGAGCAACCACATGTAAAGGAGATTAGAGTGGAAACACCCACTCATGCATAGAATTTTAGAGATGGAAGGAAGCACACCAAAGAGGGTGACAGATTGATGCATGATGTTAGAGAGAATGTGGGAGCACCCACATCACAACGCAGGTCGAGGGGATCGCTAGATAAGTAAACTAGTTACATGGCTCTAATGAGCGAGAGTGTAGAGGTTGAGCCATCCTCATTCGAGGAAGCAGTGAAGCAACTAGTATGGGTTGATGCCATGGTTGAGAGGTATGACTCCATTATCAGAAACAATGTTTGGGAAGTTGTCCCAAGACCAATAGAAAGGTCAGTGGTGAGTTCCATATGGATTTACAAGGTAAAGAAAGCAGCAGATGGGAGTGTGGAGAAATAGAAGGCCATATTTGTGGCCAGAGGATTCTCTCAGGTGGAGGGAATTGATTACGATGAGACCTTTTATCAAGTAGCAAGGTACTCATCAATCAGATCTATTCTAGCATTGTTTGCACAGGTGGGATGGAAGATACATCAGATGGATGTGAAGACAATATTCCTCAATGACATGATTGAGGAAGCGGTGTATATTGAGCAACCGAAAGGATATGAGACCTTCAACATAAATTCGCATGTGTGTAGACTCAAGTGAGCATTGTATGGACTAAAACAAGCATTCTGTGCTTGGTACATTAGAATTGACAGCTATTTCACTAGGTTGGGCTTCACCAAAAGTGAAGCAGATGCGAAGCTTTACCATATTGTGGTTGAAGGTAAATTGTTTATTATCGTATTATATGTCGATGATTTGATTCTAATAGGTGATGAGAATTTGATAAAATATTGTAAAGAGGATCTTGCAAGAGAATTCAAGATGAAGGACCTGGGGCCCATGTATTACTTTCTTGGTATGGAAGTATGGCAAGGAGATGAGGAATTGTTTTTCTCTCAGGGAAGGTGTGCCAATGAGATACTGAAGAAATTCCACATGGAGAGTAAGAAACCCACAAAGACTCCTCTAGTAGGTAATTGGAGGAAGGAAGAAGCTACTTTAGGTGAAGTAGTGGATGCTACTATTTATAGACAACTTGTGGGTTCACTTATGTATTTGGTGAACACACGTCTGAACATGTGTTTTGTGGTTAAACAACATAGTCAAGCCATGGTTAAGCCAACCAAAATTTATTGAAAGGCAATTAAACATGTGTTGAGATACCTTAGAGGCACCACTCAGTTTGGTCTATGGTACAGATGGACAGAGGGAGTGAAGTTTCAAGGCTTCACAGATACAGATTGGGTAGGGAGTCCATCTGACAGAAAGAGCACATCGGGGGGAATCTTCAATATAGGGTCAACAACAGTTTCTTGGTACAACAGGAAGCCGATATTAGTTGCACTTAGTTGGACAAAAGTAGAGTACATGGTTGCTATTCAAACAACTTGTGAGGCAATCTCGATGAGCAAGATCCTCATTGGGTTATTTAGTTAGTAGATGGATCCTACAATTGTAACAACCCTGGTGAAAATTTCATGTAATAAAAGTAAAAAATAATAACCATAGATGATTTGACACTTATTCCAAGCTAAACCTTAGGAAGAATCCTAGTGATGGGGATTACTTGTGATTGTTATCACTAAGGAAATTGGAAAAGGAAATGGATAAGGATTTTAAAAGGAAAAATGGCATTTTGACACATTATTTATGAAGGTAATGGAAATTAGGAGAAAAGGGAGGTGAAAGGTCACAGGTTGCATGTGAGGAGGAAAATGAAGAAAATAGAAGCCTCATTCGTAAAAAGGCTTCAGAGGATCAGTTGATAACCTTTTGTCAGTTGAGTTTTGGAGCTCTCTCATTGTTCTCTCTCTCTCTCATACTCTTGAAGACTTAGAGTTTTCTTGGAGCACTCTTGGTGGATGTGGCATTCTTGGGATTTTGGAGCAAGAAGGCAAAGGAAGAGCAGGAAGGCATAAGAAGGCATCAGGATCAACAACTACATTAGATTTTCTTACCGGTACTGAGTTGCATGTATGTTTCCTTCACTAGTTTTAGCATGCATGGCACATGCATGTGGTTTCTTGGTTTTGATCTATCATTGGCATGGAGGATTGTCTGGATTAACAGTGGATTGCCTAGCCTTTACATTTCCTGGATAGCCATAGTGATTGTGGGTTTACTTTTTTTGGTTGGTTCTCATGTTTTCTTAGCTTGGGTTGAGTTATTAGTTCTTGGAAGCCCTGTTTGGATAAACGCTATGGAAGCCCAATAACAGCCTGGGTCGAGTTACTAGTCCTAGAAGCCTTGGTTGGAAAAGAACTCTATAAGCCCTTGGTGGGTTGAGTTACTAGTCCTAGAAGCCTTGGTTGGAGAAATTCTCTGGAAGCCTGATGGAAACTGTGGGTTGATTTACTAGTCCTGGAAGCCTTGGTTGGAACAAACGCTCTGGAAGCCCTAGAAGGCTTGGATGGAGACCAATCTGATGATGGTTTTATGATGTCCAACCATGAGGTGGAATAATTGTTTAATGGGTTGAGGTGGATGGCCTATGGAAGCCCTGGATGATTTTTGATTGAGATGTTCTATGAGATCGCACATTCATCCTTGGAATATGGCACAGAGGTGAATGGCTAAAGTTATATTTGGCTCAACCATTCTATGGCCGGGTGGAACGTGGAAGTCCCATCCCAGGTTTGGATTTTGCATCATAAATGAAAGGTTATTCTCCTTGTATTTCTATGAGAATTTTGATGGATTATATTTGGTCTATATGGCTGTACTTTCATGAGTATTTCTTTCCCTATTATGTTGGTTATGTATGTGTTTTATGACAATAACCATGTATGGATTTCCTCATGTTTTTACTTGTAATTGAATGATCAATGTATCTATGACCTAATGGATGGAATGACAGTTGATGTTTTGAGGCATCAATGGTTCTTAGAGATTCTCAGCTAAATATGAGACCCCTATGCTCAGAACCATTAATTACACCTATAGATTACACCTTTTCAATATGGTTGAAAAAATGCCTATCATGGCTAGTAGGGGTCCACTCAAGGTCTTGAACACGTATTTTCTTTACTACTGTCATTTCCATGTTATTTTACTGATATGAAAAAATGGCTCAATTCTGGGTAGTGACCTAGGTTCTGGGCCTGAAAATGTGACTCAAATCCTGGAGTCACTTGCATAAAACTGATAGTTTTGGTCTCTAGTCACTGGTAGGAAACCCTGTGAGAGTGACTTTGGGTTGCTGGTCACATTCATGCCTATAGCCTAGGAGTGAATGAGCCTTAAATTGTACAAAATCTTAGTGGGGCCCAAAGGCAAGTTGTCTAAAGTATTGATTGGTTCTTGAGGGTCATGCAAATGATGATTAATGTCTGTATGGTGTGTTTTCGTCGGTTCCACTTCCTTGACTTGACTTAGGAGGTCGAATCATATCATAGTGGCCTCTCGTCGAATGTTTACCCCGATTGGCTGGTTGATTGGGTAGATGAGGGAGGAGGGCGTTACAAAGTGGTACCAGAGCATGGTTCACCCCTCGGACTGGATGGGCTATGAGTTGGTCATGAATGCATGTCAGTTGCATGTGTGTCTCTCACATTTTAATTCCATGTGTTTGATGCATTTGCATGATGTTGTTCATGGTTGTAGTGATGTCGTCATGTGAAATTTGAGGTGTTATTGTGGAAGGCATCATTGTGAGTGGTTACATGTCGATTTATGTCACTTACATGTATCGTTGTAGTATGCTTGGTTACATTCCTGCATGTTTGGTTACATTATTGTATGCTTGATTGCATGTATCATTCTTGCAAGTTTGATTTCAAGTATCGTTCATTCATGCTTGGTCATATGTGTTTATGCATATGTGTGGATGGTTATGCATCAGTTATGCATGTTCATGTTTGCATGTGGTCAAGTGTATAGTGACATAATGATGGTGCTTGTCATGCATGAAGTTGTGGTGTGTGTTGTTATTGAGGTCTTACATTGAAGGCTGGACCCTAGCTAGAATGATGATTGCATGGTCATATGCTTATGTTTTATTTTTCTATATGCTTTCATGATTACGTTATACATGTTGCACACTGATTTGTTGATCTTGCAGACAAGGTATCCTCTCAGAGATATACTAAGGTATGTTGGTTTATTGTGATTTGGTTTAGCTGACATGATATACTTTGCAGGAAGAAATATCAAATGGATAGCAAGATGGTTGACTACAAAGACTCTCCCTATGAATCTAAAGAGCAGTATGGTGTTGGGAACCCTTATGATTTGGAAGTTACACTGAGAAGCTTAAAGGAAGAAATAAGGAGTTGTAAGGAAAATAATGACATATTCATACATGCACATGAGAAACAAGCAGAGGTAAATGCAATAATACTTCAGAGTTTTTTAGATTTGCTGATGAAAATGAGAATTTGGGGGTTGCCCAAATCCCAATTTCTTTAAGAACCAAGATCCTGGACCTGTGAGTTATGGCCCACTCAATCTTTCCACTACGCTGCAATAGGAATATTTATTCACTGTTGTCAAGAATGAAAACAGAGCATATAGGATTGGCGCACACAGATCTTTGGAACGCACACACTTCACAACATTATAACGGTCCACCGTATAAGGGTTGAATCCATAGCACACATCATAAGAGGTGAACGCACAGCATACAATACATCATATATGGCTCATGTATACAACACACAGCATTTAATAACCACCACACGCTATGTAATATTATCAAATCTAACACTATTTAATTTATGGTGCGCAGTCCATAGCACGCACTGTTTGGCGGTCCTTTTTTGTTGCCACGGTACTGTTAATGCCAATGCAATTACATATATTACCACAGCTTATAATCTAACGCTACAGGCATTGTCACCATAACAAAAAAACAGTATACGTGCGCCAGTTTAAAGCACATTCCAATCTCTGTATTCAACCATCCAAAAACCTCAATCGGAGAGTAGAAAGGTTACCCAGTCTTCCAATACATAGTGAACTAATTTATTGCATACATGCATCCATAACAACACGAAATTTATCCAATTATCAAATACACACAAACGTATAAATGGGCACAACGTACACTAAACCCAGGTATATATATATCACAAAACTAGTACAAAATTAAGGCATTTCAGCCTTAAACGAGCTCTAGCTCGATTACATCTCGCCACTCACAAAATTCCTCACAAACAGATATCTAACACACCCTATCACATTGTCTTTATATAAGAATTTTAGGAAGAATTTTAGGAAGGATCAATCCTATCCTCTCCGGATTTTCTCCACAAAAGCTTCATGCATGCACTTTAAATCTGCTTTATTCTTTTTAAATCTATTTTTCTCCTTTAAATCAAGCTTTTCTCTTGTTTTGATCCTCTGGTCCAGGTTAGCTAGCTTAGTTGCTGGTTGGTCCCACAGCAAACTCCCGAGGCACAAAAATTTATGACCTCCTGGTCATATGCTTCTCGTCTTCGTAATATCTTCAACTTGTGAGCTGCAATCAACCTCTGCAACAGCAAGTCCTCCTTGCTGCCTCTTACCTCACCAAGCTCTCCTCTAGCCTTGGTCTTTTGGTAACCGTTCTAGGCTATTGCAATCTTCTCACCTTCCTCTGCTGCCATCTGCACAATAGCAAGACCATAAATTCTCCATCTTTAACTCAACTGTACCTCTTTCCGCAGAATCTTACTGCTCTGATACCACCTGATGAAAATGAGATTTTGGGGGTTGCCCAAAATCCCAATTTCTTTAAAAAAACAAGATCCTGGAGCCTGTTTCCTTCATGATTTCTTCACTGGTAGAGCATTCATCTCTCTATCATCATCAGAATCTTCCTCTGTGCTGCATGCTGTCTTTAACAAACATTTACATATAACAGATACATGATATTTGGATCAACAAGCTTGAACACAAGATTTAACTTAATTATACCATACACACAGGTGTAGGCATACACAATATTAGAACACCTTTCATATATATATATATATATATACATAACAAATTACATTCCAGGCTAAGGCATTTCAGCCTGAAAACCCAGCTCACAATCGACTACATCTTGCTCACTCACTATTTTACTCACAAATAAGATATATCTCAATTTCCTATCACATTACATATATATAAGAATTTTAGGAAGGATCAATCCTATCCTCTCCGGATTTTCTCCACAAAAGCTTCATGCATGCGCTTTAAATCTGCTTTATTCTTTTTAAATCTATTTTTCTCCTTTAAATCAAGCTTTTCTCTTGTTCTGATCCTCTGGTCCAGGTTAGCTAGCTTAGTTGCTGGTTGCTCCCGCATCATTTGCAGTGACAGGGACCACGTCGGATTAGCTATGAGTAGGAGGATAGAACTAATGGGGCATATGGTATTTGGTCGCATGGTGGTCACATATAAGATATAGATGATACAATCAAAGATTATAGATGGTTGGACACTCCATATAGGAGAAGGGATAGACACATATATGATTCTAGTTTTGATTTAGATAAGCACCATGATCGTCATCGATATCATCCTTAAAGGAGGAGTGATAGGGTATACTTGTCGGGTGAGTTTAAGAAAGAAAAAAAACCAACATTTGATGGAGAGATGAAGAAAACACATGATACAAAGGCATGGTTTCTTGGAATGCGGAAATTCTTCAGGTTGCATAACTATTCAGAGAACATGAAAGCTAGAGTGGCTACATTCAGTGTCAAAGGTAAAGAAAACATTTGGTGACAAGATGTGAAGAATGTCAGACGCATTTATGAGGAGGATTTGACTTGAAGTGAGTTTGAGTGGCTATTCAAGAAGAAGTACTTGTCAGGGAGATACTTTGATGACAGAGAAAAAGAATTTTATGAGCTAAAGATGGGATCCATGACAGATGATGAGTACACTAGCAGGTTCGTGGAGTTAATGAGGTATGTACCTTATCTCATAGAGGAAAAGGTCAAGATTCAAAGGTTCATTAGTGGGTTATCGGTTGCATTTAAATATATAATTGAGTTCGATCAACCTAGATCATTGGAGGAGGCCATTCAAAAGTTAAGGCATTTATATGAACAATTGAAGGGCATAACCGAGATTAAGCCAGACTAGAAAGGTAATGCAAAGAACAAAGACAAATGGGACAGAAAGAGAGCAAAACCTCAGGATACATGTAACAAGGAGAATGTCACACCACCTAAGAAGTTCAATGAGCCATATAGAAGACAAAGATTATGATCAGGAGAACAGAACAAGCAGATAGACTGGAAGCCTATAAAGTGTTGGATTTGTGGCAAGGATCATCACAGGAGAGATTTCCCGTAGAATCAGAGTGGTAGACCTCAAATATACAGTGCACAGGAGGCGCAGACTATTGGGGATGTTGGTCAGAGTATTCCGCGTATCTATGCAACATTGGATAACAAACATGCAGATCATCATGCATCTATTATTAAGATGGATGGTATGCTTTGTGATCAAGTTATTTCTATTTTGATTGACCCTAGATCTAATTATAGCTATGTTAGTCTAGACTTGGTGGAAAAGTGTACTTTAAGTAAGGAATTGCATGTAGAGTCTTGGTTAGTATAGTTGGCTACATGTACAAATAAATGAGTTCATCATTAGGTAAGATCTTTTTCATTTGACTTGAATGGTATGCTTACCGAAACACATTTGAATGTATTATAGTTGGGTTCATACAAAATGTTGTTGGGCATGGACTGATTGTGTCTTCATAGAACCAAGGTAGACTATTATGACAAAGCCATTGAGTGTGTTGATGACAATGGAGAACCAAGAGTCTTATAGGTTAAGAAGAAAGCTACATTAGTTAGGATGGTGACAACTATACAAGAAAAGCGTAGTCGTAGGAATGGGTGCAAGTTATTTACAATGCACATTTCTAGTGATAAGGGTAAGGAAGTTGAGGGTATAGATGTGTTGAGAAGGTACCCAGTTTTGCAACAGTTTCAGGATGTATTTCTTGAGGACATTACAAAGTTTTCCACCTCATAAGGAGGTATAATTTTCTATTGACCTAGTGGCAGGGGCAGCTCCAACATCAAAGCACCTTACAGGATGAGCATACCTAACTTGGTTGAGTTAAAGTTGTAGCTGAAGGAAATGTTGGACAAGGGGTACATTAGGCCGAGTGTATCACCTTGGGGTGCACTGGTATTGTTTATAAAGAAGAAAGATGGAAAACTTAAATTATGCATTGATTACTGGTAGTTGAACAAAGTGACTATCAAGAATAGGTACCCTTTACAGAGGATTGATGACTTATTCGTTCAACTAAAGGGAGAAATAGTATTCTCAAAGATTGAATTGATATCCGGATACCATCAGGTACACATCAAAGAGGAGGGAATTCACAAGACTTCGTTGTGGGCCAGGTATGGGCATTATGAGTTTGTTGTTGTTCCATTTGGCTGAACTAATGCTCCAACTACATTCATGTGTTTGATGAATAGTGTGTTGCATCCATATTTGGATAAGTTTGTTATTGTGTTCATTGATGATATATTGGTATATTCTAAAAATTAGGAAGAACATGCCGAGCATTTAGCAGCAGTGTTGAGGTTGTTGAGGGAGCATCAGTTGTATGATAAGCTCAATAAGTGTAGTTTCTTAGAAACTAAGATACACTACTTGGGGCATGTTATGTCCAAGGAAGGAATTGTAGTTGGACTAGCGAAGATAAGGGCCATCATGGAGTGGGTAGATCCTAGGAGTGTGGATGAGATGAGATCTTTCATGGGTTTGATAGGCTACTGTAGGAGGTTCATCAAGAAATTCTCGCAGATTACTTATCCTATTACATCATTGCAAAGGAGAAGTAAGAAGTTCAAATGGATAGAGGAGTGTGAGGCTAGCTTTGAGCAGCTTAAGTAGTTGCTGACACATGCACTTGTGCTACAAATTTCATATCTGGACAAGAGTTTGTGCTATGCACAAATGCTTGCAAGAGAGGACTTGGTGGAGTCCTTATGCAAGATGGACAAGTGGTATGCTACGAGTCCCAAAAACTAAACAAGCATGAGCAAAACTACCCAACACATGATTTGGAGTTAGCATCGATCATACATGCATTGAAGATGTGGAGACACTATCTTCTTGGTAGGATATTTGTACTTATGAGTGATCAAATTGGGTTGAGATATTTGTTTGACCAACCGAATATGAATGCTAGTCAGGCTAGATGGTTTGCCATGATCAACGAGTTTGATTTCGAGATCAAGTACATCAAAGGTAAAGAGAACATGGTGGTATATTCTCTCAGCAAATAGGTACAACTGAATCACTTGGTATCTATGAGCTCCTATAGGATAGACTTACAAGATAAGATCTTGCAGGAAGGTCAGCAAGATGTCAGGTATATGGAAATTATGCATAGATTGCAACAGGATGATGGTACAGGTACAGGTGCACTTACAGGTACATGTAGTAGTACAGGTACAGGTGCATGTGCACAAGGTATGGATTATTGTCTTACAACAGATGGGTTGGTCAAGTTCCAAGATAGGATATATGTAGCGGATAAAAATGAACTCAAGAAGGTGATCTTGAGGGAGTATCATGCAAAACTTTATTCAGGCCACCTAAGTTATCAAAAGACACTGACAACATTGAAGAGATATTATTAAGAGGGATGTAGCAAAGTTTTTGGTGAGATGTTTCAATTTTCATCGAGTGAAAGCAGAGTGTAACCATCCGGGTGGACTAATATAGCCAATCACGATTCTAGAGTGGAAATGTGAGGTTATTTCCATGGATTTCATCATAGGGTTTCCAAATACAGTGAAACAACATGATTCCATCATGGTAATTGTGGACATGTTAACAAAGGTTGCACACTTCATTATGGTGAAATCTACATTCTCAGTTAGCGATATAGCACAAGTATTCATTCGAGATGTGGTTAGATTGAACAATGTTCCAAATAAGATTGTGTTAGACAGGGATGCGAAGTTCACTTCCACGGTTTGGAAGGTGTTATTTGCAGGTTTGGGCACAGTTGGCCTTCAGCATAACTTATCATCCGCAGATAGATGGATAAACATAGAGGGTCAATAGGATATTAGAGGAAATGTTGAGGATGTATGTGATGCATCAGCAAAGGAAGTGGGAAGAGTATATCCCTTTGGTAGAGTTCACATACAAAAACGGTTATCAGGAGTCATTGAGGATGAGTCATTTTGAGGCATTGAATGGGTGGAGTTGTAACACTCCTATCAGTTGGAGTGATCTAGTTAAAATGGTATTGATTGAACTAGATATGTTGGCAGACATGGAACATGAAAGGCAGGTGATCAAGAAGAATATAAAGGCATCACATGATAGGTAGAATATTTATGCAGATAGGAATAGGTTGTTAAAGGAGTTGTAGGTTGGGGAACATGTATACTTGTGCATCAAACAAAGAAGATCTCCTTGCAGATTGGATCTTATGCTATGATGGCACCACGATTTTGTGGACCCTTCAGTATCACTACGAGGATTGGGCTAGTAGCCTATCGACTTGCACTACCTCTAATAGTGAAATTCCATGATGTTTTACATGTATATTTTCTTAAGAAGTATGTTAGATATGTTAGTCATGTGATTGACTAGTCAGTAATGCAGGTGGAACCAGATGGAGAATTCCAGTCGGAGCCTCAGTGTATATTGTAGAAAAAGGTGCTCATGCTCCGGAATGGAGAAATCATGCAAGTTAAGGTGAAATGGAAGAACTTTGGGTCCAACGAATCTACGTGGAAGATGACAGATCAGATGCTGGTTATGTATCCTTCCATGTTTTCTGGTTGAGGCAAAGTATTTTTGGCTTGGTGTTTTGGTGTGGTTTTGGTATATGCTTTGGTATATGTTTTGGTATATGTTTGGTGATGTTGGTTTATGTACATATGTATATTCATTTAAACACCACCATGACCTATGTTATAAAGCTCCATTGTGCAGTATGTTGTTATGATGTCATGTTATTATGTTGTTATGTAGGTTTGTTTTCCAGTAGGGTGATCATTGTAGATATGTCATCGAGCTAAGTTATAAAGCTCCACCGACAGTATATATTTTTATTACAATAGTTTTGTGGTTATAGGTGTTGTTGAACACCGAGCCCCTAAAGGCGAGGGTTCTGTAAAAACCCTGGTGAAAATTCCATGTAATAAAAGTTAAAAATAATAACCACAGATGATGGGACACTTATTCCAAGCTAAATGTTGAGAAAAATCCTAGTGACGGGGATAAATTACGATTGGTTATGGCTAAGGAGATTGGGAAAGGCAAAGGCTAAAGCTTTGGAAAGGAAAAACTGCATTTTGGCACATTATTTATGAAAATAATGGAAATTAGGAGAAAAGGGAGGTGAAAAGTCATAGGTTGCATGTGAGGAGGAAAGTGAAGGAAAATAATGGAAAAATGAAGAAAGTAGAGGCCTCATTCACAAAAAGGATTCAGAGGATCAGTTGGTAACTTTTTGTTAGTTGAGTTTTTGAGCTCTCTCATTATTCTCTCTCTCTTATACTCTTGGATACTTAGAGTTTTCTTGGATCACTCTTGGTGGGTGTGGCATACTTGGAGTTTTGGAGCAAGAAGGCAAAGGAATAGCAGGAAAATGAAAGAAGGCATCATGATCAACAGTTACATCAAATTTTCTTGTTGATACTGAGTTTCATATATGTTTCCTTCACTAGTTCTTGCATGCATGGCACATGCATGTGGTTTCTTGGTTGTGATCTGTCATTGGCATGGAGGATTGCCTAGATTGACAATTGATTGCCTAGCCTTTCCATTTCCTTGATAGCCATCGTGATTGTGGGTTTACATTCATTGGTTGTTTTTGGCCGGTTCTCATGTTTTATTAGCTTGGGTTGAGTTATCATTTCTTGGAAGCCATGGTTGGAGAAATGCTCTAGAAGCCCCATAACAGGTTAGGTTGAGTTACTAGTCCTGGAAGCCTTGGTTAGAAAAATTCTCTGGAAGTCCTTGGTGGGTTGGGTTACTAGTCCTAGAAGGCTTGGTTGGACAAACTCTCTGGAAGCCCAATAACAACTGTGGGTTGAGTTACTAGTCCTGAAAGTCTTGGTTGGAAAAAACACTCTGGAAGCCCTGGAAGGCTTGGATGGATACCAATCTGATGATGGTTTTGTGATGTTCGACCATGAGGGGGAATCATTGTTTGATGGGTTGAGGTGGATGACATCTAGAAGCCTTGGATGAGTTTTGATTGAGGTGTTCCATGAGATCCCACATTCATGCTTGGAATATGGCACAGGGGTGAATGGTTGAAGAGATATTTGGCTCAACATTCTATGGTTGGGTGGAATGTGGAAGTCCCATCCTGGGTTTGGATTTTGCATCATAAATGAAAGGTTATTTATCCTTGTATTTCTATGAGAATTTTGATGGATTGTATGTGGTCTAAATGGCTGTACTTTCATGAGTATTTCTGTCCCTATTATGTTGGTTATGTATGTGTTTTATGACAGTAGCCATGTATGGATTTCCTCATGTTTTTAATTGTAATTGAATGATAAATGGATCTATGACCTAATGGATTGAATGACAGTTGATGTGTTTAGGAATCAATGGTTCTTAGCGATTCTCAGCTAAGTATGAGACCCCTATGCTCAAAACTGTTAATTACACCTATATGTTACACATTTGCGATATGGTTGACGAAATGTTTGTCATGGCTAGTAGGGGTCCAATCAAGGTCTTGAACAAGTATTTTATTTAGTACTGTCATTTACATGTTATTTTACTAATATGAAGAAATGGTTCAATTCTAGGTAGTGACCTGGGCTCTGGGCCTGAAAAAGTGGCTCAAATCCCGGAGTCATTGGCATAGCACTGGCAGTTTTGGTCTCTAGTAACTGGCAAGAAAGCCTGTGAGAGCGACTTTGGGTTGCTGATCACACTCATGCCTATAGCATGGGAGAAAATGAGCCTTAAACTGTCCAAAAGCTCATTGGGACCCCAAGGAAAGATGTCTAAAGTATTGGATTGGTTCTTGAGGGTCATGTAGCTGATGATTAAAGTTTGTGTTGTCATCTGAGATGACTCTAGGTCAGTTAGTAATGCCAGAGAATCTAAAATGTTTGGTTTGTTTTTAAATTTTTTGGATGATCAATGTTATGAACAATTTGAAAACATATGCTTAAGCCTTAACAGTTGCTAAGTTGGATGAAAGGTTTGCTATTTGTCTAAAAACATTTAATTGATTTAAAATGGGTGAATACTAGAGTCTTGATGAAATATAACTTGTTAAATATTCAGACAAAATATTTGATTGGTTATAAGAAAATATTACATGCAAACAACGTTTCCTGTAGAAAAAAATATATTTAATTGATTGCAGATGGGTGTGACAATTAATTGATATAGAGGAGTTTATAATAACAAAGAGTTTTATAAACTAGTCCCTAGTTATTGTTTATAACTTCATAGGGGATTTAAGACTAACTCATACTCAGTATGATCTTACCCAGATCACTACATAAAGACTTAAATACATGAAGAAATACATAATGAAATAAGCACATAGGAAAAACTTACTAGGAGACAAATTATAGAAGGCAAATTCAAAATCCCTTCATTAACTTGAAGCAAATCTCTAGCTTAGTTACAATTTTTTTCTGAAAGCTCATCCAAAGGTTCAACCCTTAATAACTCGAAGGAGGAGTTATTTATAAAAAATAAAAGTTCTTCTAGATATCTTTAAAACAAAAATACAAAAATAGTACAAAACTATAGGAATTTTAAAACCGCTAAGTGCTGGCACTATCCTTTAGGAATTTGTTGATGATGTGGTCCCCAAAACTCGTTGCCCAGTTGTCTATCAGTTGTTTGATGAAAGTTACTCGATAACTTCACACAAGTGATCCCATCTATCTTCACTTTGTATAGAAATATTTACCAATTTCTTTTAAACTTCATCAACTTCGGTGTACTTCTCAAAAGTGGGCTTATTTGCAAAAATGTGTTTAATCTCATGCTTAATTGTTAAGTCAAAATATAAAGCCTCTAACATTTTCTTTCCTGTAATATGACCCTTTATTGCTTCAAAACTTGCTTTATCAGTTGCTATCATATAAAGCTTTTGGCAGTATTCCTCCAAACTGATCAACCTGTCATCTGGGGCCACTAATCCTGGCAGTCCTCTCAGATTGAGTAAATTAAACTTAAAATGAAACCTTCGAACAAAAGTCTTCAAGGTTTGGCACTTAGTTTCTAACTGAGTCATACAGTTATTTTTATGCAAAAACTTCTTGATCTCCAAAGTGGCTTCTGTTCTGTCTAGAATCTCAATCCGATCCAACTCGGCCCTAGTTTTTGAATTAAGAACTCTGATCATGTCTGTAGCTTCACTTGGTTTGTCTTTAAGAAGTTATTTAACTTCTTCAATAGATATCTAACATCTATTTATAAGTTCCTCTTAATAAAAAATAATCTATATGGAGGGCCATACTTCAGTTATGGCCTCACTAATATTTGCCCAAATATTTTCCTTGGCTTGGGCCAAGGTTTGAGCCATTAATGACTCACTTTGGAACTCTTCTATCCTTATGGTCAGCCTATGGGTCTTCTGCATTTCTTCAACATACAAGGTGTCATTTTTAATCTCCTAAACCTCCAAATTCTTAAATTTCATGTGAAGCCTTTCATTTTCTTGTTTTTGGTGAGTCATCTCCTGTAAGACTTTATTCAAATCTCCTATTGTTGATGTAGATTCTATTGTGGTTGATGTCAATTCCCCTGCTATTCTGGACACTATAATAGGAATAGATGTAATGGGAGCTATGATTAACTGAGTAGATTCTCTTTTTCCTTAAGCAATTTCTCAATTTTCTCTTCCATGGTCTTTATCTATACATTCTACTCAATGATCAACTTGATCATTTCTTCCTTGTGATGTTCACTTTCTGCTATCTCCTTGTTCTTAGGGTCCTATGTAGAAGGCAATTTGAGCTACTTCCTCAATGATGTAATATATACATTTTTCTTTTTGATAAGATCTTCTGCAACTTTAACATTAGTAGGGTCATATCCAATTTTAATCACTAAGTATTTTAATGACTTGACCCTGTTATCCTTTGCTAAAGATGATATCGTTTCAATCTTCAATTGTGACTGCATATTTGACAGAGCAGTTCTAAGTTTTGACAATGCCATAGCAGTATTGGTCATGGTAGAGAAAATCATCTCACCAGAATGCTTATGTATGTCCATTTGATCAATTGGGTGTATCTGATTAGCATCAAAAGAAAATGAAATCTTCTTGTAATGAGAAGAAGTCTTGGTAAAAGGCACTTGAGCATGTAGAAATTCCATTTGCATTCTACCCTTTTCGCTGTCAAAAGATGTCAACAACCTGTGCTGTGAAGTAGAAGTCTACTTCCAAAACTATGCATAAACATTTGCCTTTAAAGCTTCACTCTTCTGCTTAATTTCAAGGAAATTAAAGAATATGTTTGGCTCCTTTGTTTCTTTTGCTCCTGCAGATTGAGTGATTTCTAAAACATTCTGTGAAGCTGAAGAAGAAGATGGAGTAGTAATTACAACTTCTTCTGTCCCTATAGAAACATGTGAATCATCCAAATTGATTATTATAGGGTCCTTATGACCTTGAATAGTAGTAGTGACTTTGGATTCAATCGTTGATTTCTTTTGATAATGAATGAATTCCTTTTCTCCAATTGCGGATGATGAAGATCCTTCTGTGGGCCTCTTGTCCTACTTGGTTTGAGAAGTAGGAGTCTTAAGAGTAGAAGGAGGTAAAACCCATTCTTTTGCTTCTTGAAGTGTATTCTCCTCCCACTGCTATTTCTTTCTATACTTCTCAATCTCGAGTCTTGGTGTATCATTGTATGGTGTGGTTTTGAGTTCCACCCTTAAGTTTGAAATAATACTGAATGGATCATAAGACTAGGTGAAGCTTGGTTGAAAACCCATCTGTTTGAGGATTGCATATCCTTTTAAACCTGCTAATCTAGTATTACAAATGAATGATCCTACCTGTGACTTTATTTTAAAATGATATTTCCTCTTCCCTAAAATAAAATGAAGTTCATCCATATTAATCATTTTCCTAATATATTCGAGAGGTAAAATTATCATTGGAACATATTTGGGAAATTTTTATGGAGCCAATTCACAACCATATACTCTAATCTCTGTATAGTTCTGGTAAAGATACCATTCTCTTGTTCTAGCTTGATCACTGAGATGCAGGATCCTTTTGATTTCTGTATTGATCCTAGGTTCACTATGGCTGCTGAGAAGCTGTGCAGTTGGGTGAGTGAAACAATCAATGAAGTCTAAAAATTTGAAATCAGTTGAGTTATTCCTAATCAATGAGGTCCACTGTGTGACTGCTTGATTCACTTGCTGATCATCATGCTTGTGTAGAACAATAGGTAACCTGTCTCCCTGCTGAAAAATAATCATATGTACTAGCACAAAGGATTATTTAAACACTCCTTCAGTAGTAATATTCATCAATTGCTCATGCATAGTTTCAACCCAGAATTGACTGTAATTATACATGAAGGCGGGTTTGTTTTCTTTAGAGAAAATGGATAGATAACCTAGAATATATTCATCTACCCAGATCTATTTGGTAGCCTAACAAGAAAGAAACTAGGGAAATGATGTGTTTAGCTCTATCAAGGAACATGGATGCTGGATAAGGAAGATTATTTTTAGGGAGTTCAACATATTCTGGGGGAAAGTTCTAAAGAATATGAGCTCTTTGAGGGAAGGTGAGCTTATGATATAGGTCCATTAATACTACAGTGGAGAAAAATCTAAGGGAATCATTTTAAGGGATCGTAAGCATCTTGTTGATAATTTGTGGGGTGTTAGATATCAGAATGTCTCCATTCTGAGCTACCATAATTCTCTACAAATGGTTATACTTAGCTTGGCACCACATGACTATATCAGGAAAGGAATGGGTTTAAGAAACTTGTATAGGGGAAAAAGGGATTCCCATAAATTTATATTGTCTTCAGATTCAATATAGGTATGTTTAAGCCAATTGTGTAATTGACACATGTCAAGTTCACGCTTTGCGTCTGTGATTTTGAAATACTGGTTAGCCAATGGAATGTGATCTAGGTCTAAGGCATTATAGGCTTTTGGCTTTTGCTGTAATGAAGAAGAACTGGCAGATGGTTTATCTTTTCTCTTAGGAGCCATGCTTACAGAATTGTAGTGAAGGATAACAGAAAAAGGATCACATATGCCTTAAGGTGACATGTACTCGTTGTAAGCTCAACAGTGGCATAGAATGTACAACAGGAACAATGAAATCTATCAAACAGTGAAAAGATAAATTTAAGAAAAAGACTTAATAGGGTGAGGGGATTATTTATAATCAGGATTGGTTTACTGTTAAGGGAAATCCGTTACTAATTGGGAAAATGGATATTTAATGATGAGGAGAACAACAGTGGGAGGAAACAGATAACGGAAATGGATCGACGACAACAGATAGGGACATGTGACATGCAATGGTTGGAAGTGGAAGGCACAAGAAGATATTACCATTGACGTGGTATCAAGAGGGGCAGGAAACCAGATAGGAAAATTTCACAGTGTGGGGGGGTGGTGGTAAGTGGCAATGAGTAAGGGGGGTGCGAAGCGTGGAGGAGATGATAAGTAGCGGGGGGCCCGTGCGGGTAAAATTGCTTTTTGCAACCCCCCCGCCTTTCCATTATCACATATTATAGAGAGGGGGTGCAAAATGGATTCCTTGCCGTTGATCTCGACAGGGAAGCGGATCACCATTCATTTTTGCTTGACCTTTATCGCTTCACGACAAAATTTCTTTTGTCGTTTATGACTTTGACTAAAAAGAATATGAATGTTTATTTACACAAAAATTAATCACCATTTTAAAGGTAAATAAGTCCTAATTAAAACTTAATCTAACTTTCAGTTACGGGAAAGCCATTAATGATAATGAAAATGGGCATTTAATGCAAAGGGAGAACAGTAACGGGAGGAAAAAAATAGTGGTAACGGATTGATGACAATGTAGAGGGACACACGACATGTAATGGTTGGAAGTGGAAGGCACAGGAAGGTGTGGGAAACCAGATAAGAAGATTTCGGGGGGGGGGGGGTTAGTGGTAAGTGGCAATGAGTGAGGGGGGTGCTACGCATGGAGGAGGTGACACATAATGGGCGGGTTGTGCAGGTAAAACTTCTTTTTGAATACCTGTTATCACTCAGATTTTCCCAGAAGTTGTAAGAACAGGAAAGGGGCCCGAGGTAACCACAAACCAATCTTTTAGATACAAAATCTAGCCAATCTGTATCCAGAGAGGGCTCTCTCTTTAAGTTTTAGCTTTGTTTTGAAAGATATTAGGCTAGTTATGAAGTTTAGGAGTTTTGTTTGAGTTTGGGTGGTGAGATTCAATAGTAGAGAGTAGGACTGACTAGTTTAGGCCATTGGGCTAACGAAGTCAAAGAAGATGGCTTAACTGGACACGGTTTCTTAACAAAGGATGGTTTCACAGAGCAAGATAATCAAACAAGGAACAAATAAAGACTTAGAATCAATGGAATGGTTTTAAGATGGGTGAAGGGCAGTTAAGAATCCTTCAACATAATTAAGAGAGCAGAAAGTGACTAACTATCAATAAAGAGAAATTAAGAATTCCTTACTAAATGATTAAAATGAAAGAACTAGAAAACAGGAGCAATTAAGAATTCACTGTTTATACTAATTTAGAAGAAAACATAGAGAATAATAACAATTGAAAACAGAGTGCAATTAAGCATATTCTGAGTTACTCTTTTTCGTTTATCATTCAGATGTGGAACATAGATGATATTATAAACAAGGAAAACTTTAAAACACAAGGTATAGAGGACTTATTGATCCGGTGTTTGATTCAAGAATTCTGAGAAAATTCCCTTGCATTAATTCTTTGTCGAGCAAGCCATACAAAAGTTGAGTCCAACAGCACTTTAATCCAAAAAATCAATATTACAACAATGTCTCTGAATCCACCCAAAATACTTCAAATGAAAAAGTATTTATACTAATTGTAAATTGAAATATCCTGAAAAAATATCAAGATTAGTTTCACAAATATCTCCAATTGTTTACATTAATAAAACTTTAATAAAGGACATTCAAATCTAATGAATCTATTTGGCACTATTTCTATGGATTTATGGTGACAAACAAGAGAAAGCCGAATTTTATAGCAACTCTTGGTTTATGATGAGGCATCCCAGTCACTAACTGCATCCTTCCTTTGTGCATTCTTCCCCAGAAATTCTGCAAACATGGGGTCCAATGATTCACTTGTATATCTCCATCCGAGATAGATATGTAAATAGTGAAAGAGGCTTTTGTAGATAAAAATGCTTTCGAAATAAAATTCTCTCGGTTTCCCAAAATTAATCTCCAGCTCTTCACAATATTCTCTGCAAAAAGATGCCAAAAACAAGATTTTTCACAAACTGAAAATTAGGCTGTGAAGACATGCACTTATCTCCCTCGTGGTAATACCTGTGTCAAAAGTGAGATAGGTTTTTGTATCGTGCCCTATTAGGAACAGAAAAGTCTTCCATTTTCTCGAAATACTTCTTGGATTAGCCACAGTAGTTTCTGCAAAACTATGACTTAAACAGGAAATTTCTGAACAATGTACCATTTTTGCTCTAATTTCATCTTTTAACCTTAAACTTCTTTTGGCTGTTTTTCACTTTTACATTGGATAAACTTCATTGTAGCTGGTGAAAGTGATTTCAACTTTGTTTAACCCTCAATGTCTTCATGTTTACTTTTACTGTTTACTGTTTACTTTTTACTTTTACCACTCTGTTTTTCATCTGTCTTCTCTTTGTCATAAATTTGTATGTTCTGTTTTGTAACTATCTTCATGCTAGTTGATTTACTTCACTTGGTCTTCAATATGATACTCTTTAACCCTGATACACTTTGACTGTTGTTTACTATGTCCTTTTACCTTCCATCTCTATTTGAATAGACCTTATAACAATCTTGGTGTAAATAGGTCTTATGACTAGTATTAAGACTGTTTATCCAAGGCTGTGGTCTTCTGATCCTCTGTAAAGAAAAACAAAATGTTAAGAAAGTGTTGGCTTGCAGGAGAGGTAGAAAAGGTTTCATTTGGGCTTGAAAGGTCTGTGGAGTGAGTCAAGACTGTTTTTTGGCAGGTAAACCATGCTTGAATTGGTTAACATAGGCTTCAAGTGGTGCAGTTGGGTTACAAAGGGTTTTACTGCACAATCAGTTGAAAATGAGCAACACTGGGGTTTTTGTGTTTAAACGGGTAAATGGTTGGTATTGGTGGGTGAAAGGATGAATGATGAGACATTTTTTCGTTTAGTAGAAGGTGGTAAGCGGTTTCTATCACATCGCTTATGGGGAAGGGTGGTATTTAACCTCGAGCCAACGATTCCATAGATTACTCGACGCGTGGCGGAGGTACGGGAGGAAAACTGCCTGGTGATCGCGTGTTAACGCGCGGTCACCAAGGGGGGCGCAATATTGGTAACGACCGTTGGATGATGGGGATGGGATCGAACAGTGGAGGGAGGCGTATTGCGCGGAGTTTTACTGTGGCGGGCCCAACACAATAAAAAATGTTTAATTGTATTGGGGATAATGTGATTGGATGGGGGGTGTTTCTTAATTAACCGTAAGGGTTAATTAATTCCAATTAATCCTGTTTAACAATTATCTATGGTTGTATATAACCGGGGCAGGATATATAATATTTCAGGGTTTTATATAGTTAAAGAATATGGGAGTGGGTTAATTTTTCCAAGGGATTTATATAGTATAAGTCAGAAATTAATATGAAACAATGTGATAAAAAGCGCTAAGTAAAAACATTAGAGTATATATTTAAACTTAGGATTAAAGTGGAAAAAGGGTTTTTATGTGATATTGCGCATTTTTCCTAAGTAAAATAAGATTTTACTTAGGAAAATACTTATCAGAGTAAATGAATGATTTATGGATGGTTTTAAGTGCTTAGGTAATTTAAATTATTCGGCCGAGGGCCTGGTCCCTCCAAAAGTCAGAGAAATGCTCTGAGTCCCTTTAATTTTCAAAGACCTTAATACTTTAGGGGGAATTAGTGAAATCTTTAGGGAAAAATGGGAATGGAAGTTAGTTACTTGACCTTGCCTTGCTTGAACTGTATCAAGTGTAATGTCTGCCTTTCACTTGTGATAAAAGTGAAAATTAGCACATTTAGAGACATTATCCATCACAAGTGATTCTGCAACACCATCTACCTACCCTACCTACTTTAACCTAACATTTTTTCTTCTTTACTTGTGTGCACTTAGACTAACAAACCCTTATCCAATCGTCCTTTTCTTTTACATGGCAAGCCTACCTATGTCTGCACTTACTACATCCAAGGGCTCAGATTAAACTGTTGAGCTCCTTTTATTTACTCTATCTACTTATCTACAATGATTAAACAGTTTGGTCAAATTTTATTCTCTATCTCTAAAACATGAAATTCAAATATGAACTCGCCAAGCTTAAGTTGTTTAACTATTCATCAATTGTGGCATAAGTTAACAAGCTTCACACAATGCTTATTACAAAAAATGAAAAAGTAGTGGCATTTAGACTTGCACACTTTCCTGGTCTATTTTTATTTTGGGTTCATTTCTTTCACTTGTTGGACCATCTTTCTTATTTTTACCCCTTTATTTTTCTTTACGGTATAACCTCTTTACATTTTTTAAATTTTTTGATTTTTTGACAATATGGAAAACCTTTGCAACAAGAAAAGTATGAACATATTACAGAGCTCATCAAGTCAATCATGAAATATGACGCCTATTGGTATAGGAGCATAACACTGGCTCCGCTTGGGGATGGCCTTCCCTCGTGGAAAGTCAAGAACAACAGGTTATATGGCCTTCTGAATGACTTATCCAGTGCTCTGAAATATCCTTCTACTGGTTGTTTTATTATATATATGACAGTAACACTTGTGAAGCTTAGGTCCTTCTCTTCGGGCTTCAACTCCAACAAGTTACTTTCCAATCAACACCAAACCTTTATTCTTCCTACTTGAATCCCACTTGAGCACCTTGTAACTTAGGTAGGAATCTTCAGTCTTGGCCTTTTTATCAAAAATCTTTTTAACCTTTTCCTGCACAACATGAGATCTGACCTGAAACTAAAAGGTGCTGCAACCTTCAAACCAAATTAGTAAATCATCAAGATCTTAGGGCATTTTGATTGGATCCAAATATTTTAGGATTTATTTCATAATCTACTGAAAACTGAATTAAATCAAACTTAAATCCTACCTACTTACTTTAATTAGCTTTCTAACTGTTGGTTAGGTAAAATGAAACAACCAATGCAACCACTCAAGCAGTATATATGCTGATGGATTTTGCTACTTGGGCTTGTTTGTGTTTGAAAATGAGATCCTAAAGTCAAATATACCCTTGTCAACCAAAGATAAGATAAGTAAATACTGGATTTCCTTTGTAGGCTTCAAAAAATGTACAAAAGGATCCTCCAAAATGTGCACATTATTTTTACACAAATTCAAGCAACTATATAAATGTTTTGGATAACCTTCATGCCATGAAACTGAAATGTCACTTTCATTTTTACCACCCTGCAGACTTTCAGATGAGAATTGTGATGATACTGCTATTGATTGAAATGTCTGGCTGGTGAAACCATTATCATCTTGATTTTGACTCTCATACTCTGTTGATGGAGAAAAATTATGATTGCATTCCTTATCAAACTCATTAGTTATGGGATCATGAAAAACTTGGAAGGATTGATGCAACTTATTACATATAGGTTTAAATGGAACTTCATAAAGTTTCTACAAGCGGCTCCTCCTTTTCTTTAAAATTTTTATACCAAATTTCATTTAAAAATTGAAATGATTCAAAAGAAAGAGGTAGGGAATCATTTTGGATCATTTGATCATATGTTCCAGTTTCCAAGTCTTCTTCTGCAACCTGACATTCAATGGCATTTTGGGGCTCTAAATCCAGATATGAAAAGTATTGAACAATGATTTTATTGCCCTCTAGATAGTTAATATCAAGACTTGTTGACATTTGATTTCTAATTGCATGATAGTTATCTCTGATAAATGGAAACGAAGCAAAACAAAAGGGTAAATTTCCTTCACTGATTTCAAAATTTTCCGCACTTTCCTCCTCATTCTCGTAGCTGAAATGAACAAGCTAATCACTATTCTCAAGTTGGTGAAACTGGATTTCCTTATTCCCCAAACTAGCCTCTGATTTCTTTGTAAAGTTAGTTTGGATTTGAAGAACATAATTATCATCATACTAATCATATTTGGGCAAATCATCAAAAGAAGTAATGTCATCAAACACACACATTAGATAAGGAGCTTTCTCCTCCACATATTGCTTTATAAATCTATCTTCTAATCTATGGTAGTTGGAATTAGCAGAAATTTGTTCATGATTCTTAATCTCTTCTTGTATTGAAGGCTGCAATATATTGACCAAAGGATAATGGTAATCCTACCATATAAGATCTTCTGGATGATTTGTACCAGGAAAACAAACCTCATTCCAAACTGTTGCTTGATTTGAGTGATTGGCCATTTGTTTCTCCTCCTTATTGTCTACTATAACCAAATGCTCTGAATACTCTTGATCCTCATCAAATATAACAACCTTATCACATACAACAGGAAAATCCTTATCATTATCTTTGTCATATAGAAGCTTTCAAGCGAGTTGCAAATTCTCATTAATTTTAGATGAAAAATCATGATCTATCAAAGTATGTTGTCTTATTTCATTTACATGCAAGGAAAGAAAATTTGGAACATGGTTTTCATCAGATAAATTTGACTGGTCTTTAATTTCTGAAGAAACCACTACTTGTTGAACATGGTCCTGTGGTTTAATACTTTTAAGCTCTATCGCCTCTACCTCCAGATCTCTGGACTGTTGTTGGTTTTCATTGTTGTTTTTTATTTGAGCAATTTTAGGGAACTAAATTTCTTCTGTATTCTGATCAGTTTGTTGTGCTGCAAGAATTGTTTCCTGTGGGAAAAATTCATGGGTTTTTGAACAACATACATCATATTTTTCTTTCTGAAGGGAAGATAATTCAACCAAGGCTTCCACTTTTTGAAAAGGCATTTCTTCTAAAACCTCTAATATTTCATGATCCATGAACTGATCATCATCACCATCATAGTAATTTTCAAGATATTGAATAAAACTTTCAAAATTGTCGATGCAGTCTTGAATTAGCAATAGAGATGAATACCTTTCCTTGTATTTGTCATGAAATGTACATGAAACTGTTTTAAAGAACATATGCTAGAGGCTGGTAAATTTTCATACCAAGATCTAGATTTTTCTTCTAAAGTTACCATAAATATTTTCATAAGACAATCTTCATGGAATTTGACTTTAAACTTTTGAATGTGCATATGAAATTTTAATAAATGTAAAGCAACATCATCTCCTATTTCATCTTTAAACAATGGAAGATTTTTTGACCAATCAAATTTGGGCAAAGGGTTTGGAAATCCTGGAATCTTTGACCTGTCCAAAGGAGCATACCTGCATTGAGTTGTTAAATTCATCTTGAAGACACTTAATGCTAAAATTGGGTCACCATAGGTTCTCAACAACTCTGGATTATTTTAGTAGTGGAGTCTTGATTATTTGAGGCTTCTTGATTGGAAAGTGATCATCATAAGATTCAAAAGGATGATATATATTTACAATGTTCAAAGGAAAATAATTAAAAAATTAATCTAAAATCTTCTCTAAAATACAATATACATTGGAAAACTCTATCAATTTAGAAAGAACATAATGTCTTGGATAACAATCCAAGTTAAAATCCTGCTCTTTTCGTATTTTTATTTTAGTTTGATTTCTCCAGTGGAGTCTTAGCAGTGAAATTGATTTTGGAGTCGCCAAGTGGATGATTTTAACCTTTGTGTGTCTGTTCCCTGTCCACCATCATAGATCAGATCTAAACCTGTAAAATAATTTTCAAAACAACTTCTATGATTTCTTTAAGAGGCTTTAGATATGAGATTTAAACTTTCTTAAAGATTTATTTGACAAGGGGAACTGATCAAGTATTTGGAACCAGCAGTTCAATCCATAAACTAGATCGGAGATAGACTGAAGCAACAATCATTTACTTCTACAATTGCAAAGCAAGAGCATTTCAAAGGCTACCTGGCTAACTTCAGGCTCCGTCTGTAGCTTATAGAGTAAACAATAGTAACAAAAAAATTATTTAGGTCCCCAACGGAGTCACCACTATGTTATCACTCATATTTTCTCAGAAGTTGTAAGAAGGGGAAAGGGGTCTGAGGTAACCACAAACCAATCTTTTAGATACAAAATCTAGCCAATCTGTATCTAGAGAGGGCTCTCTCTTTATGTTTTAGCTTTGTTTTGAAAGATATTAGGCCAGTCATGAAGTTTAGGAGTTTTGTTTGAGTTTGGGTGGTGATATTCAATAGCAGAGAGTAGGACTGACTAGTTTAGGCCATTGGGCTAATGGAGTCAAAGAAGATGGCTTAACTGGACTTGGTTTCTTAACAAAGGATGGTTTCACAGAACAAGATAATCAAACAAGGAACAAATAAAGACTTAGAATAAATGGAATGGTTTTAAGATGGGTGAAGGGCAGTTAAGAATCCTTCAACATACTTAAGAGAGCAGAATGTGACTAACCATCAATAAAGAGTAGTTAAGAATTCTTTACTAAATGATTAAAATGAAAGAACTAGAAAACATGAGCAATTAATAATTCACTGTTTATACTAATTCAGAAGAAAACATAGAGAATAATAACGATTGAAAACAGAGTGCAATTAAGCATATTCTGAGTTACTCTTTTTCGTTTACCATTCAGATGTGGAACATAGATGATATTATAAAAAAGTAAAGATTTAAAACACAAGGTATAGAGGAATTATTGATCCAGTGTTTGATTCAAGAATTTTAAGAAAAGTCCCTTGCATTAATTCTTTGTCCAACAAGCCATACAAAAGTTGAGTCCAACAACACTTTAATCCAAAAAATCAATATTACAGCAATGTCTCCGAATCCACCCAAAATACTTCAAATGAAAAAGTATTTATACTAATTATAAACTGAAATATCTTGAAAAAATATCAAGATTAGTTTCACAAATATCTCCAATTGTTTACATTAATAGAACTTTAATAAAGGACATTCCAAACTAATGAATCTATTTGGCACTATTTCTATGGATTTATGGTGACAAACAAGAGAAAGTCGAATTTGATAGCAACTCTTAGTTGATGATGAGGCATCCCAGTCACTAACTGCATCCTTCCTTTATGCATTCTGCCCCTGAAATTTTGCAAACTTGGGGTCCAATGATTTACTTGTATATCTCAATCCGAGATAGATATGTACAAAGTGAAAGAGGTTTTTGTAGATAAAAATGCTTTTGAAATAAAACTCTCTCAGTTTCCCAAAATTAATCTCCAGCTGTTCACAATATTCTCTGCAAAAAGATGTCAAAAACAAGATTTTTCACAAACTGAAAAATAGGCTGTGAAGACATGCACTTATCTCCCTCGTGGTAATACCTGTGTCAAAAGTGAGATAGGTTTTTGTATCATGGCCTGCCAGGAACAAAATGTATTCCATTTTCTCGAAATACTTCTTGGATTAGCCACAATAGTTTCTGCAAAACTATGACTTAAACAGGAAATTTCTGAAGAATGTACCATTTTTGCTCTAATTTCATCTTTTAACCTTAAACTTCTTTTGACTGTTTTTCACTTTTACTTTGGATAAACTTCATTGTAGCTGGTGAAAGTGTTTTCATCTTTGTTTAACCCTCAATGTCTTCTCTTTGTCATGAATTTTTATGTTCTGTTTTGTAACTATCTTCATGCTAGTGGATTTACTTGACTTGGTCTTCAATATGATACTCTTTAACTCTGATACACTTTGACTGTTCTTTACTATGTCCTTTTACCTTCCATCTCTATTTGAATAGATCTTATAACAATCTTGGAGTAAATAGGTCTTATGACTAGTATTAAGACTGTTTATCGATGGCTGTGGTCTTCTAATCCTTTGTAAAGCAAAACAAAATGTTAGGAAAGTGTTGGCTTGCAGGAGAGGTTGAAAATGTTTCATTTATGCTTGAAAGGTCTCTGGAGTGAATCCAGACTATTTTTTGGGAGGTAAACCATGCTCGAATTGGTTAACAGAGGCTTAAGGTGGTGCAACTGGGTTACAAAGGGTTTTACTGCACAATCAGTTGAAAATGAGCAACACTGGGGTTTTTGTGTTTAAACGGGTAAATGGTTGGTATTAGTGGGTGAAAAGATGAATGATGAGGCATTTTTTCGTTTAGTAGAAGGTGGTAAGTGGTTTCTATCCCACCGCTTATGGGGAAGGGTGGTATTTAGCCTCGAGCCAGCGATTCCATAGATTACTCGACGCGTGGCGGAGGTACGGGAGGAAAACCGCCTGGTGCGCGCGGTCTCCAACGGGGGCACGATATTGGTAATGATCGTTGGATGATGGGGACGGGATCGAACGGTGGAGGGAGGCGTATTGCGCGGAGTTTGAGTGTGGCGGGCCCAACACAATAAAAAATGTTTAATTATATTGGGGTAATGTGATAGGTTGGGGGGTGGTTCTTAATTAACCGTAAGGGTTAATTAATTCCAATTAATCATGTTTGACAAGTATCTATGGTTATATTTAACCGGGGCGGGATATATAATATTTCAGGGTTTTATATAGTTAAACAATATGGGAGTGGGTTAATTTTTCCAAGGGCTTTATATAGTATAAGTTAGAAATTAATATGAAACAATGTGATAAAAAGCGTTAAGTAAAAACATTAGAGTATATATTTAAACTTAGGATTAAAGTGGAAAAAGGGTTTTTATGTGATATTGCGCATTTTTCCTAAGTAAAATAGGATTTTACTTAGGAAAAGACTTATGAGAGTAAATGAATGATTTATGGATGGTTTAAGTACTTAGGCCATTTAAATTATTGGGCCGAGGGTCTAGTCCCTCCAAAAGTCAGAGAAATGCTCTGAGCCCCTTTAATTTTCAAAGACCTTAATACTTTAGGGGGAATTTGTGAAATCTTTATGGAAAATGGGAATGGAAGTTAGTTACTTGACCTTGTCTTACTTGAACTGCTTCAAGTGTAATGTCTGCCTTGCACTTGTGATAAAAGTGAAAATTAACGCATTTAGAGACATTATCCATCACAAGTGATTCTGCAATACCATCTACCTACTCTACCTACTTTAACCTAACACTTTTTCTTCTTTATCTGTGTGCACTTAGACTGAAAAACCCTTATCCAATCGTCCTTTTCTTTTACATGGAAAGCCTACCTATGTCTAGACTTATTACATCCAAGGGCTCAGATTAAGTTGTTGAGCTCCTTTTATTTACTCTACCTATCTACTTATCTACCAAGATTAAACAGTTTGGTCAAATTTTATTCTCTACCTCTAAAACATGAAATTCAAATATGAACTAGCCAAGCTTAAGCTGTTTGACTATTCATCAATTGTGGCATAAGTTAACAAGCTTCACACAATGCTTATTACAAAAAACAAAAAAGTAGTGGCATTTAGACTTGCACACTTTCCTGGTCTATTTTTATTTGGGGTTCATTTCTTTCATTTTTTCGACCATATTTCTTCTTTTTACCCTTTTATTTTTCTTTAGGGTATACCCTCTTTACATTTTTAAATTTTTTGATTTTTTGACAATATGGAAAACCTTTGCAACAAGAAAAGTATGAACATATTACAGAGCTCATCAAGTCAATCATGAAATATGATGCCTATTGGTATAGGAGCATAACACTGGCTGCACTTGGGGATGGATTTCCTTGGTGGAAAGTCAAGAACAACATGTCAGATGGCCTTCTGAATGACTTTTAATGTGCTCTAAAATCTCCTTCTACTGGTTGCTTTATTATATGTATGACAGTAACACTTGTGAAGCTTAATCCTTCTCTTCGGGCTTCAACTCCAACAAGTTACCATCCAATCAACACCAAACCTTTATTCTTCCTACTTGAATCCCACTTGAGCACCTTGTAACTTAGGTAGGAATCTTCAATCTTGGCCTTTTTATTAAAAATATTTTTAACCTTTTCCTGCACAACATGAGATCTGACCTGAAACTAAAAGGTGCTGCAACCTTCAAACCAAATTAGTAAATCATCAAGATCTTAGGGCCTTTTGATTGGATTCAAATCTTTGAGGATTTATTTCATAATCTACTGAAAACTGAATTAAATCAAACTGAAACCCTACCTACTTACTTTAATTAGCTTTCTAACTGTTGGTTAGGTAAAATGAAACAACCAATGCAACCACTCAAGTAGTATATATGCTGATGGATTTTGCTGCTTGGGCTTGTTTGTGATTGAAACTGAGATCCTAAAGTTGACAAATATACCCTTGTCAACCAAAGATAAGATAAGTAAATACTGGATTTCCTTTGTAGGCTTCAAAAAATGTACAAAAGGATCCTCCAAAATGTGCACACTATTTTTAAACAAATTCAAGCAACTATATAAATGTTCTAGATAACCTTCATGCCATGAAACTAAAATGTCACTTTCATCTTTACCACCCTGTAGACTTTCATATGAGAATTGTGATGATAATCCTATTGATTGAAATGTCTAGCTGGTGAAACCATTATCATCTTGATTTTGACTCTCATAGTCTATTGATGGAGAAAAATTATGATTGCATTCCTTATCAAACTCATCAGTTATGGGATCATGAAAAACTTGGAAGGATTGATGCAACTTATTACATATAGGTTTAAATGGAACTTCAAAAGTTTCTAGAAGCTGCTCCTCCTTTTCTTTAAACATTTTATACCGCATTTCCTTTAAAAATTGAAATGATTCAAAAGAAAGAGGTAGGGAATCATCTTGGATCATTTGATCATATGTTCCAGTTTCCAAGTCTTCTTCTGCAACTTGACATTCAATGTCATTTTGGGGCTGCAAATCCAGATATGAGAAGTCTTGAACAAAGATTTTATTGCCCTCTAGATAGTTAATATCAAGACTTGTTGACATTTGATTTCTAATTGCATGATAGTTATCTCTGATAAACGGAAACGAAGCAAAACAAAAGGGTAAAGTTCCTTCACTGATTTCAAAATTTTCTGCACTTTCCTCCTCATTATCATAGCTGAAATGAACAAGTTGATCACTATTTTCAAGTTGGTGAAACTGGATTTCCTTTTTCCCCAAACTAGCCTCTGATTTCTCTGTAAAGTTAATTTGGATTTGAAGAACATAATTATCATCATACTAATCATATTTAGGCAAATCATCAAAAGAAGTAATGTCATCAAACACACACATTAGATAAGGAGCTTTCTCCTCCACATATTGCTTTATAAATCTATCTTCTGATCTATGGTAGTTGGAATTAGCAGAAATTTGTTCATGATTCTTAATCTCTTCTTGTATTGAAGGCTGCAATATATTGACCATAGGATAATGGTAATCCTACCATATAAGATCTTCTGGATGATTTGTACCAGGAAAACAAACCTCATTCTAAACTGCTGCTTGACTTGAGTGATTGGCCATTTTTTTCTCTTCCTTATTGTCTACTGTAACCAAATGCGCTGAATACTCTTGATCTTCATCAAATATAACAACCTTATCATATACAACAGGAAAATCCTTATCATTATCTTTGTCATATAGAAGCTTGCAAGGGAGTTGTAAATTCTCATTAATTTTAGATGAGAAATCATGATCTATCAAAGTATGTTGTCTTATTTAATTTACATGCAAGGAAAGAAAATTTGGAACATGGTTTTCATCAAATAAATTTGACTGGTCTTTAATTTTTGAAGAAACCACTACTTGTTGAAGATGGTCTTGTGGTTCAATACTTTTAAGCTCTATCACCTCTACTTCTAGATCTCTGGACAATTGTTGGTTTTCATTGCTGTTTTCTATTTGAGCAATTTTAGAGAACTGATTTTCTTCTATATTCTGATCAGTTTGTTGTGCTGCAAGAATTTTTTCCTGTGGGAAAACTTCATGGGCTTTTGAACAACATACATCATATTTTTATTTCTGAAGGGAAGATAATTCAAGCAAGGCTTCCACTTTTTGAAAAGGCTTTTCTTCTAAAGCCTCTAATATTTTATGATCCATGAACTGATCATCATCACCATCATAGTAATTTTCAAGATATTGAATAAAACTTTCAAAATTGTCACAACAGTCTTGAATTAGCAATAGACATGAATACCTTTCTTTGTATTTGTCATGAAATGTAGCATGAAACTGTTTTAAAGAACATATGCTAGAGGCTGGTAAATTTTCATACCAATATCTAGATTTTTATTCTAAAGTTACCATAAATATTTTCATAAGACAATCTTCATGGAATTTGACTTTAAACTTTTGAATGTGCATATGAAATTTTAATAAATGTAAAGCAGCATCATCTCCTATTTCATCTTTAAACAATGGAAGATTTTTTGACCAATAAAATTTGGGCAAAGGGTCTGGAAAACCTGGAATCTTTGACCTGTCCAAAGGAGCATACCTGCATTGATTTGTTAAATTCATCTTGAAGACACTTAATGCTAAAATTGGGTCACCATAGGTTCTCAAAAACTTTGGATTCTTTTAGTAGTGGAGTCTTGAGTATTTGAGGCTTCTTGATTGGAAAGTGATCATCATAAGATTCAAAAGGATGATATATATTTACAATTTCCAAAGGAAAATAATTAAAAAATTAATCTAAAATCTTCTCTAAAATACAATATACATTGGAAAACTCTATCAATTTAGAAAGAACATAAAGTCTTGGATAACAATCCAAGTTAAAATCTTTCTCTTTTCGTATTGTTCTTTTAGGTTGATTCCTCCAGTGGAGTCTTAGCAGTGAAATTGATTTTGGAGTCGCTAGGTGGATGATTTTAACCTTTGTGTGTCTGATCCCTGTCCACCATCATAGATCTGATCTAAACCTGTAAAATAATTCTCAAGAAAAAATTAGTTCTCCAGGAAACCAAATTTTGAGGTTTTTATGATTATTTTGTTTTTTTATGAATTTTCAAAACAACTTCTATGATTTCTTTAAGAGGCTTTAGATATGAGATTTAAACTTTCTTAAAGACTTATTTGATAAGAGGAACTGATCAAGTATTTTAAACTAGCAGTTCAATCCATAAACTAGATCAGAGATAGAATGAAGTAACAATCATTTACTTCTGCAATTGAAAAGCAAGAGCATTTCAAAGGCTACCTGGCTAACTTCAGGCTCGGTCTATAGCTTATAGAGTAAAAAATAGTAACAAACAAATTATTCAGGTCCCCAGTGGAGTCACCACTATGTTATCACTCAGATTTTCCCAGAAGTTGTAAGAAGGGGAAACGGGTCCGAGGTAACCACAAACCAATCTTTTAGATACAAAATCTAGCCAATCTGTATCCAGAGAGGGCTCTCTCTTTATGTTTTAGCTTTGTTTTGAAAGATATTAGTCTAGTTATGAAGTTTAGGAGTTTTGTTTGAGTTTGGGTGGTGAGATTCAATAGTAGAGAGTAGGACGGACTAGTTTAGGCCATTGGGCTAATGGAGTCAAAGAAGATGGCTTAACTGGACTTGGTTTCTTAACAAAGGATGGTTTCACAGAGCAAGATAATCAAACAAGGAACAAATAAATACTTAGAATAAATGGAATGGTTTTAAGATGGGTGAAGGGAAGTTAAGAATCCTTCAACATACTTAAGAGAGCAGAATGTGACTAACCATAAATAAAGAGCAATTAAGAATTCTTTACTAAAGGATTAAAATGAAAGAACTAGAAAACATGAGCAATTAAGAATTCACTATTTATACTAATTCAGAAGAAACATAGAGAATAATAACGATTGAAAAAAGAGTGCAATTAAGCATATTCTAAGTTACTCTTTTTCATTTATCATTCAGATGTGGAACATAGACGATATTATAAACAAGGAAAACTTTAAAACACAATGTATAGAGGACTTATTGATCTGGTGTTTGATTCAAGAATTCTGAGAAAAGTCCCTTGTATTCATTCTTTGTCCAGCAAGCCATACAAAAGTTGAGTCCAACAACACTTTAATCCAAAAAATCAATATTACAGCAATGTCTTTGAATCCACCCAAAATACTTCAAATGAAAAAGTATTTACACTAATTGTAAACTGAAATGTCTTGAAAAAATATCAAGATTAGTTTCACAAATATCTCCAACTGTTTACATTAATAGAACTTTAATAAAGGAAATTATAAACTAATGAATCTATTTGGCACTATTTCTATGGATTTATGGTGACAAACAAGAGAAAGTCGAATTTGATAGCAACTCTTAGTTGATTATGAGGCATCCCAGTGACTAACTGCATCCTTCCTTTGTGCATTCTACCCCAGACATTCTGCAAACTTGGGGTCCAATGATTCACTTGTATATCTCAATCCAAGATAGATATGTGCAAAGTGAAAGAAATTTTTGTAGATAAAAATGCTTTTGAAATAAACCCATCTCAGTTTCCCAAAATTAATCTCCAGCGGTTCACAATATTCTCTGTGAAAAGATGTCAAAAACAGGATTTTTCACAAACTGAAAAATAGGTTGTGAAGACATGCACTTATCTCCCTCGTGGTAATACCTGTGTCAAAAGTGAGATAGGTTTTTGTATCGTGGCCTGTTAGGAATAGAAATGTTTTCCAGTTTCTCGAAATACTTCTTGGTTTAGCCACAATATTTTATGCAAAACTATGACTTAAACAGGAAATTTCTGAATAATTTACCATTTTTGCTTTAATTTCATCTTCTAACCTTAAACTTCTTTGGACTGTTTTTCACTTTTACTTTGGAAAAACTTCATTGTAGCTAGTGAAAGTGTTTTCATCTTTGTTTAACCCTCAACGTCTTCATGTTTACTTTTACTATTTACTGTTTACTTTTTACTTTTACCTTCTTGTTTTTGATTTGTCTCCTCTTTGTCATGAATTTGTATGTTCTATTTTGTAACTATCTTCATGCTAGTTGATTTACTTGACTTGGTATTCAATATGATACTCTTTAACCCTGATACATTTTGACTGTTCTTTACTATGTCCTTTAACCTTCCATCTCTATTTGAATAGACATTATAACAATCTTGGAGTAAATAGGTCTTATGACTAGTATTAAGATTGTTTATCCAAGGCTGTGGTCTTTTGATCCTCTATAAAGCAAAACAAAATGTTAAGAAAGTGTTGGCTTGCATGAGAGGATGAAAAGGTTTCATTTGGGCTTGAAAGGTCTGTGGAGTGATTCCAGAATTTTTTTTGAGTGGTAAACCATGCTCGAATTGGTTAACAGAGGCTTTAGGTGGCGCAGCTGGGTTACAAAGTGTTTTACTGCACAATTAGTTGAAAATGAGCAACACTGAGGTTTTTGTGTTTAAATGGGTAAATGGTTGGTATTGGTGGGTGAAAGGATGAATGATGAGACATTTTTTCGTTTAGTAGAAGGTGGTAAGCGGTTTCTATCACACCACTTATGGGGAAGGGTGGTATTTAGCCTCGAGCCAGCGATTCCATAGATTACTCGACGTGTGGCGGAGGTACGGGAGGAAAACCACCTGGTGATGGCACGTTAACGCACGGTCACCAAGGGGGGCACGATATTGGTAACGACTGTCGGATGATGGGGACAGGATCGAACGGTGGAGGGAGGCGTATTGCGCGGAGTTTGACTGTGGTGGGCCCAACACAATAAAAAATGTTTAATTGTATCAGGGGTAATGTGATTGGTTGGGGGGTGGTTCTTAATTAACCGTAAGGGTTAATTAATTCCAATTAATCCTGTTTGAAAAGTATCTATGGTTATATTTAACCGGGGCAGGATATATAATATTTTGGGGTTTTATATAGTTAAATAATATGAGAGTGGGTTAATTTTTCCAAAGGATTTATATAATATAGGTTAGAAATTAATATGAAACAATGTGATAAAAAGCGCTAAGTAAAAACAATAGCGTATGTATTTAAACTTAGGCTTAAAGTGGAAAAGGCGTTTTCATGTGATATTGCGCATTTTTCCTAAGCAAAATAGGATTTTACTTAGGAAAAGACTTATGAGAGTAAATGAATGATTTATGGATGGTTTTAAGTCCTTAGGCCATTTAAATTATTGGGCCGAGGGTCCGATCCCTCCAAAAGTTAGAGAAATGCTCTGAGCCCCTTTAATTTTCAAAGACCTTAATACTTTAGGGGGAATTAGTGAAATCTGTAGGGAAAAATGGGAATGGAAGTTAGTTACTTGACCTTGTCTTGCTTGAACTGCATCAAGTGTAATGTCTACCTTGCACTTGTGATAAAAGTGAAAATTAACACATTTAGAGACATTATCCATCACAAGTGATTCTGCAACACCATCTACCTACCCTACCTATTTTAACCCAAAGTTTTTTCTTCTTTATTTGGGTGCACTTAGAATGGCATACCCTTATCCAATCATCCTTTTCTTTTACATGGCAAGCCTACCTATGTCTTCACTTATTACATCCAAGGGCTCAGTTAAACTGTTGAGCTCCTTTTATTTACTCTACCTATCTACTTATCTACCAAGATTAAACAATTTGGTCAGATTTTATTCTCTATCTCTAAAACATGAAATTCAAATATGAACTAGCTAAGCTTAAGCTATTTGACTATTTATCAATTGTGGCATAAGTTAACAAGCTGCACACAATGCTTATTACAAAAAATGAAAATGTAGTGGCATTTAGACTTGCACACTTTCCTTGTCTATTTTTATTTGGGGTTCATTTCTTTCATTTTTTCGACCATATTTATTCTTTTTACCCTTTGATTTTTCTTTAGGGTATACCCTCTTTACATTTTTTAAATTTTTTGATTTTTTGAAAATATGGAAAACCTTTGCAACAAGAAAGGTATGAACATATTACAGAGCTCATCAAGTCAATCATGAAATATGACACCTATTGATATAGGAGCATAACACCACCCACCTCACCGCCCCCCGCCCCCCACCTTGCCTTTGTCACATATCATAGCGAGGAGGTGCGAGATGGCTTCCCTGCTGTTGATATGAGTGGGGAAGCAGATCACCATTCATTTGTGCTTCACCTTTATCACTTCATGACAAAATTGCTTTTTTCGTTTATGAATTTGACAAAAAATAATATGAATGCTTATTTACACAAAAATTAATCACCGTTTTAAAGGTAATTAAGTCCTAATTAAAACCTAATCTAACTTTGGCACATTTAGACTGGCAATCATTATTTTCCTAATTCACTTATAATCCTAATCTAATGTAACTTTGGCCAAAATTTGAGCATATTAGGCCATTAATTTATTGTATTCTATCCTTTCTTCCAGTGTTCGAACAAGATTAATTAGTTTAGTGAATTTATTCTCTAATATAAAACAAACATTTAAATTATTTGATCAAGATTAAACTATATGATCCAAATCAGAAGAAAAGGTTGTGGCATGTAAACCATATACACACACAACCTTGATTTATTACAATGCAATTTATTTCTATGAAGTGGCATTTAAACAAGAACACTTATACTGATTTGATTTTCTTTTGATGGGGTTTTATTTCATCTCTCTTTTTTTTTTTTTCATATTTCCATTTTTATTCTTTATTTTTTCATACCCTCTTTTATAAATAAAAAACCAACTTATCAAAAATTAATCATGTTACAACATCGGCTCCAATTGGGGATTGCTTTCTCTTGCAGGTTGCAGAGAACCTGCAGATCCATGTGCCTTCTCGTCGGGCTAATGGGGTATCTATTGAAACAAATACACACTGCATGTAAAATAAAATCTCTGATATTATACAATGATGAATGAATGGAAACCTCTCAATACTGAACGTAGTGCTTCAAGTATCTCCCATTGAAAGGTAATGAGGAATACTCTCCCTCCAAATTCTGTAGTATGAAAGTGTTATTACCCTTAACCTCAGCAATGCTAAAAGGTCCCAACTAGAGGTTGTCAAACATGCCATGTTTTCCTTTGTCTTCGCTCTTAGAATCCCATCTTAATACCAAATCACCTTCCCTAAAATCTCTTTACCTAGATTTCCTATCAAACAAGCTTTTCATTTTACTATGATATTTCTTAAGCTTGTAATGAACTTCGTATTTATCCTCATTTAGTTCTATGATCTGATTTATTCTTCGAGAGAAATCATCAGGCTCTTCATTTGACTCTTTTAAAAACTTCTTGATAGGAAGAGCTAAATGTGTGGGAAATATATCTTCTTTACCAAAAACAAGCTGAAAAGGGGATTTACCTGTCGATCTTTTGGGTGAAATCCTATTGGCCCAAAGTGCATAAATGAGATGTCTGTCCCAACTCCTTTTATGATCCTCTAATGTTTTCTTTATAAATTTAACCTAACTTTTTTTTGAGGACTCTGCCAGTCCATTTCCCTGTGGATATTATGGAGTAGAATGATGCAACAAGATTTAATATTTCTGACAAAACTTAGTAATTTTAGTACTGTTGAATGCTACTGCATTTTCTGTACTATTTGCCTGGGGCATCCAAATCTAGACAATATGTATTCTTCAATAAATTTGATAACAACAGTATCAGTTGCATTTCTGACTGGAATGGCCTCTACCCATTTGGTAAAGTAATATGTAGCAGTCAATATCCATTTGCGCTGACTGCTTGATGGAGTGTGAATTTCATGAATGCAATCCCATCCCCATTGAAGGAAAGGTGCTTGGACTAGTACTGGAACCAGTGGAAGTGCTGCTAATCTTTGCTTTCCAGCAAACATTTGATAATGTGTATAACTCCTAATCTTTTCTCCCACTTGTGCAAACAAAGTAGGCCAATAAAACCCTGCCCTTAAGATCTTGTATGCTGTAGCCCTCCAAGCATAGTTCCCTCCACAAATTCCTACAAGGAATTGATCAATGATCCCTTCTATCTCATTTTCTATTAAGCAAAGTAAAAGGATGTTAATAGGATCCTTCTAGTACAGATTTTCATTAACAATACAATACTTTACAACCTTCAACTTCAGTGCTTTACATTGATTCTTGCTAAATTCAGGTGGACATTGAAATTCTCTAAGAAAAAACACAATATCAGAGTACCAATCTGATAATAATTTTTTTCATCAATGTGAATCATAATTGATTGATCTGATGCAAAAGATTCTTTTGGATTCTCCTCTGTTGGGATTTCAGAAGGTTCTTATGGATTCTTCTGTGTTGTGATTTAAGAAGGTTCTTGTGGATTCTTCTTGGTTGGGATTTCAAAAACATAATTTATTCCTAAGATCTTACAATTGGACTCAACAAGGAGCTTAGCTAGGCCTTCACCAGCTTGGTAGTCTTGGTAGTCTTGATGATGATATCATACTCTAAAATCTAGTTATGCATTTCGCTCTCCTTCCATCAGTATTAGGCTAAGTTAAAACAATTTTGACAACACTATTGGGTACATAGACAAGAATAGAAGAGTGGAGCAGATAGATTCTAAAGGCTTTCAGAGCTTGAACTAAATAATATGCATGTTTTTCAATAATGTAATACTTTAGCTCAACATATCTCATGACTTTGCTAAAAAATGCAATGGGTTGGTCATCTCCATCTTTATTCTTTTGCAAAATAACAACAACTAAGGTAGTTTCAGAGGGAAAAGAAAAGACCTTAAAAGGTTCAGACTAATCTGGATTGGCTAAGATGGGGGCTTTAGTAATAATATGATGAAATTCATACCTTGCAGGAATAGTCCATTTAACTTCATGTTTCTTTTTCAACATATCAGTTATGTCCTTAACTATTTCAACATAATTAGGGATAAACCTTCTTTAAAAAATTATTTTCCCAAGGAAAGCTTGAACTTCATTCTTATTCCTTGGTAATATAAGTGCCTGAATTGCTGAGACTCTTTTAGGATCAATGACTACACCTTAATTAGAAATGATGTGGCTAAGAAGTTTTCCTTCTTGGAGTGCAAACAAAGACTTCTTGGGATTATGAGATATCCCAATTTTTTTACACTTGTCAAAAACCTTTCTCAAATGCTTTAAATGCTTTGAGTTAGAATTGGAAAAAGCAGTCAAATCATCTAAATCAATAACAACAATGTTTTTGGTCTTACCCACAAATGATAAGTCCATAACACATTGAAATGTAGCTCCAACGTTAGTTAACCCAAAAGGCATCTGAGCATACATAAATGTGCCCCAAGGAGTTGTGAATGCAGTATTTTCTCTATCCTCTAGACTACCCATAATTTGATTATACCTAGAAAAACCATCTAACATGGAAATTCTATTGGTTCCTAAAACTTTATGAAGTAATTGATCCATTTTGGGTAATGGATAATTATCTTTCAGAGAAGATTTATTCAAATTTCTAAAATCCACACATAATCTAATTTCACCATTATTTTTTCTCACTAGAACTAGATTGGCTACCCAATCAAAATATCTCAATGGAAGTATTATTTTAGCATCAAGTAGCTTCTTAAGTTCGTTTTCAATAACAGGAAGAAGGACATGATTAATTCTCCTCAATTTTTGTTTAAAAGGTTTTGCCTCTAGTTTTAATGGAATTTTATGTTCAATAAGAGATGTATCATATGTTTTTAATCCATTATAAGACTAGGCAAAAACATCTTTGTAGGCTTTAAGGAGGGCTAAATATTTGCCTTTGGCTTCCATTGACAGGGATGCAAAAATTTTAACATTTTTGATTTCTTCAGAACTTCCAATGTTATAAACTTCAATATTTTCCTCATGTAATTTGATAGAGGATTCTTGGGGACATCATTATGATCAAATAGCTTCTCAAGAGGGATTAACGCTTTTGGAATATAATTGTTAGATAATCGAATAATGTTATGATCAACAATTTTAGAGTCAAATTGTGGTGTTTGATTTTTGTTGTCAGCTTCAAGATTATCGAGTTGTTCTTCCTCAACATGTAGGTTTGAGAATTCATCAATGACTTGCCAAAAGGATTTTAGTTTCTTTTCATCATCAATATTTTCCATTTCTTGAGATTGTCGTGAATAGATGGTCTATATTTGACTTGAATTTGATACTGGACAAGCATTTTATCAGGAAATTTAAAAGAACTAGTAGAAACAACCAAGGAATCTGCATGCATGTTTTGATCTCTAGGAATAGTAGTGATATTGAATGCTGAAAAGAAATTTTCAATTGAATCCCAAATCTCATTCCTCTAAGATCTTAGTCTGGGGTACTTAGTTTGACACTGATTCCTAATTTGTTTGACAATAAGTTTAGAATCACTGTATACACTTAAATTATGCATCTTAATACTTCTTGCTAATTCCAATCCTAACATAAAGGCTTCATACTCTGGTACATTATTAGTTACATCGAATTCAAGTTTATATGATTGGGTAATATTTTCTTTATCTGGTGAAATTAATACAAGAACCATCAGAGTACAATTCCCAAATATCAGTTTCAATGGTTTTAGGTTTGTCAACAATGATTTCAATAGTAAGTTGAGTATTTTGTGAATTATTAGCTGATAATTCAAAACATCCAAAGTCTTGGTCAACCGCATAAATAGGATGATTCCTACCTTGATCAAATTTACAAACAATATTCATAAACCTAACTTATCTGTATAATATGAGATGCTCACCCCCATATACTGGAATAGTGGCATAAGACATGTCCATTTGTAGGCTTCCTCCTAATTTAGCACAACAAGATCTTGATAACATCATGCCAAATTTGGGAGGGATGTCAGTGACTACAATGTCTAAAACATCACTTTTGACAGGGGTCTGAGCTAAAGTAACCACCAAATCTTTAATAAGTCCAAGACAAGGTACTTTATTGGAGTCAAAAGTGTAAAGATCATGGTAAGTTCTATTGACTTCTAATTGCAGCTGGTTCATGATTACCTTTGGCATCAGATTATGGGAAGCCCCAAAATCTAACATACAGTTATATAACAATAAATCATGAATTTTCAGAGTCACATAAAAAGGTGGTACATTCTCATCAATCATGTATGAGCTAGGACCAAAGACTACTGAGAATTTTTCATCTTTCAAGCTTATCACATCCCCTTCAGCATCAACACTGGATGACTGAATCCATTTAGAAACTTGGTTTTTATGCCCTGGGTTTTTTGACAGTTCAAATAGGGGAATTAGTATTTTAACTCTTTCAAATTCTCTTTCAACATTGCAAGTTGTCAAAATAGTTTTATCAATTAGGCTTGTTTCAGCTGTTTGATTCAATGGTTGAATGATTGTTGTCTGGGTTTCAGTAGATTTGATCTGAGGTTCATTTACAGTGGGATTTTTGGAGGCCTACAAGGCCCTGACCTAGGTCTTAGATCGTATCTCCTATTCAATTCTACAATTAAAAATTTAGAAAAGGCATGATATTTAGAAATTTGATGGTCTTCTTGATCTTGAGAAGGCTACTTTAAAGAGTGAAAAACAATAGCATTATGTAAAGATGAATGATCCAGATTATTGATATCTTCAAAAATTAAAGGTCCAATGTCATCTGGTTGTTGGTCATCAATCATCAATGGGGGTTGGATCTGTTGGTTGGTATTCGGTCTCTGCAAAATTTGAGTTTGAGGGACTCTTCTAAATTGAGTTTGAGGTCTAGCAGCAATTTGTTGTATCGCTCTAGGTTGAGTTTCTATCTTAGAAATCCCATTAGAAAGGTTCCTAAGTAATGATGTTATCTCATCTATCTTTTTATAATCGTTTTTGGTTTTGAGGAAGACCCTTCTTCCTTAGCTTTCAATTTTCTTTCAGCCTTTTCAACCTTGGATTTGAGTTTAGATGATGCTGACCTATTAGCCTCAACTTCTATAGCATTAGTTTTCATGTCTTGTAAGGTAGGGGATGTCCTTTCCCTAGGCATGACTACAAAGTCATCATCAAAGGCTTTGGAAAACCTAACTTTTGCTGTTGTAACTAGAGGTTTACAATCAGGAGGCATCTTATGGTAAAGTTTAATAAATCATTTAATGAAATTTGCCACTAGTTCACCATGGTTTCTTTTAATCTCTTCAAATTCTGTAATATAGTAATATGGATTCTTTTTAACACCCCACTGATTCTTGAATATGGTAGTTAATTCATTCCAAGAATGAATTGAATCATCTCTCAGTTGTCTAAACCAAATCCTAATGTTTCCCTTTAAACATTGAACAAATAATTGCATGCATACATCCTCATGTTCTATGTTCATATTATTAGCATAATCTAAAAAATCAGCTAGATGATCTTCTGTAGACAAACCGGTTTCCCCATTAAACCTTGGTAGGTGTTTCAAATACCCATCAGGAAAATTATTGAGCTGGTTGGGAAGATGCAGGGAAGCATACCTAGCTTGAATAATAAGTTGAAAGGCCATATTTGAAGATGAATATGAAGATGAAGATGATTCAGTAGAAGAGGTAGGAGATGATGTGGTGGATGATGAAGAGGAAGATGGTGAAGCTATGGGTGAAGATGGAGGTGTAATAGTAGGTGGACGAGGATGGGAAAGTGGAGGATCCCTAAAAGTTTTAAAAGGTGTTTTAATAACTAACCTCTAAACCTCTCTTTCAACTTGTTCTTTATTTTCAAACAAAGAGTTTGAATATACAAAATTTTTTTCTATAGGTTGGGAAAAAATAGATGGAAATGTATAATGAGTGGGGGGGATAAAATCAGTCTGGTAAATGTACATCTAGTTCTTCCTTTGGCTTGGGTGAATCTGAAAATATTTCTGGGAGTTTGTATGATTCCAAAGATTGGACTAAGGGATTTGAATGCAGATCAACTTCTCTAGATAATAGTTCTAAAGCCCTAGGTGCTATATCAACCAAGTCTAATTGGGATGGAACAAAGCTAAAGGGATCAGAAGCTGAACTATCTTCAGGCTGCAATGGTACAGAAGAGGAAGCAAAAGCTTCAAGTCTCCTTCTAAACGAGGCTTCTCTCACCAGTCTCTCTGGATCAGATAAGGGAGAAACAATTTGAGAATTAGAGTAAGATCTGGTATGTTTTGAAGGAGCCAGCTTGGTCTTGTGGAGTCTCTAGGTGAAAGGTTTTAACCTACAATTTATTTATTCACCTTAAAGAAAAAGTCTTAATCATTGTCCCAGGGAAAATAATTTAATTTTCACTCCATGGAAATGATGTCTATCTGATGTTTTCCTCTGAGATGACTCTAGGTTAGTTAGTCATGCAGATGGGTGTGACAATTAATTGATATAGTGGAGTTTATAATAACATATAGTCTTATAAACTAGTCCCTAAGTATTGTTTTTCGCATCACAAGGGGTTTAATATTGACTTATACTCAATATGATCTACCCATATATCTGCATAAATACTTAAATACATGAAGAAAGACATAATGAAATAAGAACATAAGAAAACTTAATAGTAGACAAACTATAGAAGGAAAATTTAGAATCCTTTCATTAACTTGAAGAAAATCTGCAGCTAGGTTACAATTTTGTTGTGAAAGCTCGTCCAAAACTTCAACCCTTAATGACTCGAACGAAGAGTTATTTATAGAAAATAAAAGTTCTTCTAGATATTTTTAAAACAAAAATGCAAAAATAGTACAAAACAATAGGAATTTTAAAACTGCTAAGTGTTGGCACTATCCTTTAGGAATTTGTTGATGATGTGGTCCCCAAAACATGTTGCCCAGTTTTTTGTCAATTGTTTGATGAAAGTTACTCGATAACTTCACACAAGTGATCCCATCTATCTTCACTTGGTATAGAAATATTTACCAATTTCCTGTAAACTTCATCAACCTCGGTTACTTCTCAAAAGTGGGCTTATTTACAAAAGTGTGTTTAATCTCATGCTTAATTTTTAAGTCAAAATATAAAGCCTCTAACATTCGTTTTCCTGTAATATGACCATTTCATCCTACAAAACTTGGTTTATCAGTTGCTATTGTATAAAGATTTTGGCAGTATTCCTCCGAACTAGTCAACCTGTCATTTAGGGCCACTAATCCTAGAAGTTGTCTCTGATTGATTAAACTAAAATTAAAATGAAAAATTTGAACATAAGTCTTCAAGGTCTGGCACTTAGTTTCTAACTGAGTCTTAAAATTCTTTTTCTGCAAAACCTTCTTGATCTCCAAAATGGTTTATGTTTTGTCCATAATTTCAATCTGCTCCAACTCGGCCCAAGTTTTTGAATGAAGAACTCTGGTCATGTTTGTAGCTTCACTCGGTTTGTCTTTAAGAAGTTCTTTAACTTCTTCAATAACTATATGACATCTGTTTATAAGTTCCTCTTGCTAAAAAATGATCTATATGGAGGGCCATACTTCAGTTATGGCCTGACTACTATCTTCCCAAATGTTTTCCTTGGCTTGGGCCAAGGTTTGAGCCATTAATGACTCACTTTAGAACTCTTCTATCCTTATGGTCAGCCTATGGGTCTTCTGCATTTATTCAACATACATAGTGTCATTTTTTTTTTTTATCTTCTGAACCTCCAGATTCTTCAGTTTCTTGTGAAGCCTTTCATTTTCTTGTTTTTGGTGTGTCATCTCCTGTAAGACTTTATCCAAATATCCTGTTGTTGATATAGATTCTATTGTGGTTGATGTCAATTCCCCTGCTGTTCTAGACACTATAATAGGAATAGATGTAATGGGAGCTATTACTAACTGAGTAGATTTCTCTTTTTCCTTAAGCAATTTCTCAATTTTCTCTTCCATGGTCTTTATCTGTACATTCTGCTCAATGATTAACTTGAGCATTTCTTCCTTTGTTCTATTCACTTTCTGCTATCTCCTTGGTTTGAGATTCCTCTATAGAAGGAAATTTTAGCTGCTTCCTTAATGCTGTAATATCTGCATTTTTCTTTTTGATAATATCTTATGCAACTTTAACATTAGTAGGGTCATATCCAATTTTAATCAAAAAGTCTTCTAATGACTTGACCCTATTATGCTTTGCTAAAGATGATATATTTTCAATCTTCAATTGTGACTGCACATTTGATAGAGCAGTTCTGAGTTTTGACAATGCCATAGCAGTATTGGTCATGGTAGAGAAAAGCATCTCACCATACTTCCTCTGCATGTCCATTTGATCAATTGGGTGTATCTAATTAACATCAAAAGAAAATTCAGTCTTATTTTAATCAGAAAAAGCCTTGGGAAAAGGCACTTGAGCCTGTAGAAATGCCATTTTCATTCTACCCTTTTCACTTTCAAAAGTTGTCAATAACCCAGTGTGCTATGAAGTAGAAGTCTGCTTCCAAAACTATGCATAAACATTTGCCTTTAAAGCTTCATTCTTCTGCTTAATTTGAAGGAAATTAGTGAAGATGTTTGGCTCCTCAGTTTCACTTGCTCCTACAGATTGGGTGATTTCTAACAAATTTTGTGAAGCTAAAGAAGAAGATGGAGTAGTAATTACAACTTCTTTTGTCCCCATAAAAACCTGTGAATCATCCAAATTGATGATTATAGGCTCCTTCTGACCTTGAATAGTAGTATTACCTTTAGAGTGAATCCTTGATTTCTTCTAATAATGAATGAATTCCTTTTCTCCAATTGTTGATGATGAAGATCCTTCTCTGTGCCTCTTGTCCTGCTTGGTTTGAGAAGTAGGAGCCTAAAGAGTAGAAGGAGGTAAAACCTATTCCTCTACTTCTTTCAGTGTATTCTCCTCCTACTGTTATTGATTTCTATACTTCTCAATCTTTGGTCTTGGTGTATCATTGTAAGGTGTGGTTTTGAGCTCGACCCTTAAGTTTGAAATAATATTGAATGTTTCATAAGACTAGGTGCTTAGCTGAAAAACCATCTGTTTGAAGATTGCATCTACTTCTAAACCTGTTGATCTAGTATTACAAAATGAATGATCCTACCAGTGACTTTATTTTAAACTGAGATTTCCTCTTCCCTAAAATAAAATGAAGTTCATCTATATTAATAATTTGCCTAATATATTCCAGAGAGAAAATTCTCATTGGAACATATTTGGAAAATTTATATGGAGTCAATTTGTAGCCTTATACTCTAATCTCTGTATAGTTCTAGTAAAGGTACCGATCTCCTGTTCTAGCTTGATCACTGAGATGCATGATACTTTTGATTTCTGTACCGATCCTGGGTTCACTCTGCCTGTTGAGAAGTTGTGCAATTGGGTGAATGAAACAATCAATGAAGTCTGAAAATTTGAACTCAGTTGAGTTCTTCCTAATCAACGAGGTCCATTGTGTGACTGCTTGATTCACTTGCTAATCATCCTGCTTGTGTAGAACAATAGGTAACCCATATCCCTGCTAAAAAATAATCATATGTACTAGCACAAAGGAGTATTTAAAAGCTCCTTTAGTAGTAATATTCATCAATTTCTCATGCATAGTTTCAGCCAAGAATTGACTGTAATTATACATGAAGGCAGGTTTGTTTTCTTTAGAGAAAATGGATAGATAACCTAGACTAGATTCTCTACCCATTGATATATTTGGTAGCCTAGCAAGAAAGAAACTAGGGAAATGATTTGTTTAGCTCTCTTAGGGAAAACAGATGCTGGATAAGCAGGATTGTTTTTAGGGAGTTCAACATCTTCTGGGAGAAAGATCTCAAAAATCTGAGCTCTTTGAGGGAAGGTGAGCTTATGATATAGGTCCATAAATACTACAATGGAGAATCATCTAAGGGAATCATTTTTAGGGATAAGAAGCATCTTTTTGATAATTTATGGGGTGATAGATATCAAAATGTCTCCATTCTGAGCTACCACGGTTCTCTGAAAATGGTTATACTTAACTTGGAACCACATGACTAGATCAGGAAAAGAATGGGTTTGAGGAAACATGTACAGGGGAAAAAGGGATTTCCATAGATTTGTATCATCTTTAGAGTCAATATGGTCTGTTTAAGCCAATTGTGTAATTCGAACATGTCGAATTCACACTTTGTGTCTGTGATTTTGAAATACTGGTCAGCCAATGGAATGTGATCTAGGTCTAAGGCATTAGAGGCTTTTGGGTTTTCCTGTAATGAAGAAGAACTGGTAGATGGCTTATATTTTCTCTTAGGAGCCATTATTACAGAATTGTAGTGAAGGATAATAGAAAAAGGAGCACAGATACCTTAAGGTGACGCATAGTGGTTGTAAGCTTAGGAGTGGCGTAGAATGTACAATAGGAATGGTGAAAACTATCAAACAATGAAAAGGGAAATTTAGGAAAAAGGAATAATAGGGTGAGGGGATTATTACAATCATGATTATTTTAACGTTACGGGAAAGCCATTACTAATAAGGAAAATGGGCATTTAATGCAAAAGGGAGAACAGTAACGGGAGGAAAAAAATAGTGGTAACAGATTGACGACAACGTATAGGGACACACAACATGCAATGGTTGGAAGCGGAAGGCACAGGAAGGTGCAGGAAACCAGATAAGTAGATTTCAGAGGGGGGGGTAGTGGTAAGTGGTAATGAGTGAGGGGGGTGCGAAGCATGGAGGAGGTGACATGTAGCGGGTGGGCTGTGTGGGTAAAACTTCTTTTTGACCACACACCTCCCCTCCTCCCCCCACACCCCCCCCCCCCCCCCCCCCCCCCCCCCCCCCCCCCCCCCCCCCCAACCTTTGCCTTTGTACACATATCATGGCAAGGGGGTGCGAAATGGCTTCCCTGCTATTGATATGAGCGGGGAAGCAAATCACCGTTCATTTGTGCTTTGCCTTTATCACTTCATGACAAAATTGCTTTTGTCGTTTATGACTTTGACTAAAAATAATATGAATGCTTGTTTACACTAAAATTAATCAACGTTTTAAAGGTAATTAAGTCCTAATTAAAACATAATCTAACTTTGGCGCATTTAGACTAGCAATCATTATTTTCCTAATTCACTTGTAATCCTAATCTAATACAACTTTGGCCAAACTTTGAGCATATTAGACCATTAATTTATTGTATCCTATCCTATCTTCTAGTGTTCGACCAAGATTAAATAGTTTGGTGGGCTTATTCTCTAATCTAAAAATAAATTTAAATGATTTGATCAAGATTAAACTGTATGATCCAAATGAAAAGAAAAGGTTGTGGCATGTAAGAAAGCTACATACAAAACGTTGATTTATTACAATGAAATTTATTTCTATGAAGTGGCATTTAAATAGGCACACTTATACAAATTTGATTTTCTTTTGGTGGGGTTTTATTTTATTTATTTTCTATTTTTTCATATTTCTATTTTTATTCTATATTTTTCAATACCCTCTTTTATAAATAAAAAACTAACTTATCGAAAATAAATCATGTTACAATAGTTTATATGGTGTGTTTCCATCAGTTGCACTTCCTTAACGTGACTTAGGAGGTCGAATCCTATCATAGTGGCCTATTGTCACATGTTTACCCTAGATGGCTAGTTGCTTGGGTAGATGTGGGAGGAGGGTGTTACAACATTGATTTAATGTGATAATCAAAGTTGTATCAAACTTTTTGAGAATACAGTTTTTCATGATCGGTCTTAGAATATCAATATCTAGTATCACCATATACAATATTGTGTGCAGAGGAGAATCATGTTGTTCGAGTACATTCCTACAGAGGAGCAAGATGCAGATATTTTGACAAAGGCATTATCAAGATGAAAATTCGAGTTTCACAGAGGTAGGATCGGGGTAGCCGATAATTAGTTGAAAATGCAATAAGAAAATCCTAATTTAATTTTTTCCTTGAATTCAATTAGGAATTAAATTGTAATTCTAATTCTCATAGAAACTTGTAATAGTTAACTAAGTTAATTGACTTAGTTGGCTCAATTAATTCAAGTTGGGAGTCTAACTAGATTCATGTAGAGTGTCTCCTACTTTTTACGAGCCCTGATTGAGTTTATTTTGAGTTTTAATTATTTAATTCAGTTTAACTGAGTTAAATTCACTTAAACTAGTTCTAACTAATGGAGGAATTAGTGGGAGATATAGTAGTGGGTTGTAACTCGAAGTAGTGGGGTGTAGTCATCACTGATCAACCAATAAACTGAAGATTCACTCATAATTAACTCATGCATGTTAGATCAGAGAAAGACCCAGTTGAGATTGGTGTTCAAGGACAATGTACTATCAGTTGTATAATCATTCGAATTGTACAGGTGGTGCATGCAATCAGAGGAAGGAATATGAGGATTGTGTTGGTTTTCATATATGAATTATAGAATTCACCCTTCCCCACATTCATTGTCAATCCAGAGTCTGCCTTGTTATTTCAAGGCTATCGTGCAAATTCTATGCAGACCATAGTTTCCCTACCCAACATTGAGCATTCAATCAAAAATATAACAATGTGTAACAAAAAACAATAATAGTAACAAAAATTAGAGTAACAAAAAATTAGGATTCAAAACAACACAAACTTAATGAATCATTAAAACAATAAAGAAATAATCATAACAGAAATAAATCTATAGACCACTAATCCAACAACCCCTGATCAGGAGAGTGGGTCCAACTCTCCAATCAGGGTTGTGGCAGAAAGATCGAAGGCTAGATAATACTTAGAAGATCAAGATTGCATTAATCAAAAGGAAAATACAGAAGTCTATTGTTACATTCTCAAAGGAAAACCTTCAATATCGGATCTGCTCCCTATATGTGCTATCTCCCCTTTCTCTCTGATTTGTGTCTTTTAAATATACAAACAACAAAGAGAAATTTACAACAAACTGATTAAAAACTGATTTCCCATACAATTTATATTGATTACCAAATTTGAATAAGAAAGATGTGATTTGAGAGATATTTCCATCATGATTCAACTGGAACAAGTCAAATCTGGTTATTGCAATTGGGCAATTTGGAAAACGGCCACAATAGAGAATTTGTGAATATGTCATTCGAAGAACCTTGCTTTTCTCCCAATCCAGACCAAATTTTGGAAAGCTACTCATTGAGAAACCAATTTGGTCCGTTCTGCATAAAACTCATGTCTTAGATTTTCAATATTCTTCTTCTTTTGCTCGAAATGTCCAATGCAAAACTGTCACCTTTTATCCTAGCAAATTTCTGAGTTGGAATATTCGATTATGAGTTGAAGATCAAATTTGCAATTTGGAAGAGATCTTAGAGGCTAAAATCGTGAGTGATGTTATAAAAAATCATCAATAAACCATCATTGGAAAAATCATGCATAATAATCACCAATTTATTAAAAATAAAGGGGAAAAAATATTACTTAACCACAAGAGCATAAATAATTGTGAAATGGAATTATATAACAAATTATGATAAATACTGTGATAAAAGAGTAGTAGAAATGGATGAAATGGATATTAAGAAGTGATAATAATAATGACAAACTAGCAGCCCAACATCTCCCCCAAAATGAACATGTTGCATGTCCTTGTGCAACCTAATGCCTTTGTATTGACCAAGCTATAATATAATAATCAAAATGCTCACCCTATCTCATGATATTGATGGAACAAAAGGCTTCTTCCCCAAATGCTTCTTTAAAACAATAGTTGTTCAATTCTAGCAATGCTAGTGAAGCTATAACAATTTTCATATTTACTTTCAATCATATGAAGTTTCAGCAAAGTATGATACAAGTAAAAACAAACTTCATTAACCATTTTCTCAAAAATTACAAACTAGATTTTTTCTGAAATTTTGCAAGCAAATTTATACTATATCAATTCTTCTCCATTTCAAAAATCAAATCTATCTGATGCAAAGATCACGAGATATAAAGAAAAATGTTGTAGGTAATGATGTTTAATTTCTCAAGAATTGTAAATCAGTTTTTCTTGAAATTCCATAGGTTTGCTCATATTGCCTTAATATTTCTCCACACCAAAAATTAAAGCAATCCAAGGAACATACTTCAATATATCAGCAAAATGGTTGTAGGTAACAGTGCATGATTTTTAGAATTTACCAATTGGTTTAGCTTAAAAATTTCAAGGTTAATGATACCTCTTTGTTTTCCAAAAATCACAAGAATCCAGTTGATAGTTTTAAAGATATATATAAATCAATTTAGGAATTGTAAAATAATGAAATTTTATACCTTAAATGAGGAAGAAATGGGAAAACATCCATCATGCATAGCAACTCTTCCCCGAAACTAGAGAATTAGCATGCTCTCATGCTACACTAGAAAACAAATTGAGGTGGTTGCTACAATCGTTGTTGAAATCTTTGCTTGGTATATAACATCAAATAAGTAATATTTTGAGAATGAATGAGGAGATTGATGGATGATCAAGAATATTAATGGCATGGTAATTAATGAAAGTAACACTCCTCCAAGCCGAAATCTTTTTTATTTCTGAAAAATGGCAAGTGGTAAAGAAGGGGAAATAATGGTTGAAAAATATGAGTGAAGAATGCTTAGTGGTTTTTTCATGACATTCTCCTAAACATATAATAAATAAAAAACTTATGTTATTTTACCTAAGTTTTACCTCCGTAAAAATGTGGAATGACATGTATGGATTGAAATTTGTTAAAGCTGATGTAGGCTGAGCTGATGCTGAAAGTGATGCAAAAGGTGGAAGCCATGCAAGCTGAAAGAAAATAATCAGAAAGTGTAGCATGATTTCCTTCCCCCAAACTGATTAGTTTCCCTGTCATCAAGGTTTCTATGACACATCTCATGAGTATCTTCAATCAATAATTCATCACCTTAATTACCTCATTATATATAAAAGTGACATAATAATGTTGTGAATGACATGGGATAATAATGGATAAGAAAGGAAATGATGCATTCCTTATACCCCTAAGCTTTGGTTATTACAAGCACCAAAATTATGAAAATTAGTTATCTCAGTCTTTGCTTGTCAAGGTCTAACCAATTACCTAGGATTCAAAATCAGAATTAGGCCTTTTTATTCTACCCCAAAATAGTAGTGTTGTTAAGCTATGAATAAATGGTAACTGATTGGGCAAAGCAACTATTTTTGGTTAAATATATGATACTTGTAGAATAAAGGAGTGATATATTAGATGATATAAGCTGTCAAATATCAAATATCCTAAAATTTCATCCCTCACATGTAAAGTAAATATTTATAACTCAATAATAGATACAAATCATAACCACCATCATCTAAGAACTGATTAAATATTACCCTATGAACTATGAGTCCTAACAAACTTTATATATGCAAGAGTGGGCTTAATCAACAATTAGTTTTGATAAACATGGTAACCAAGTAGATGATAGTAGTGAATTGACTTCTATACCATAAGCATCACCACTACTGCCAGAAGACATCCATAGCCTCGACAGGGATGCATTTTTAGCCCATTGAGATGCAAGTGTCCCATCTATCAGAAATAAGTACATAGTTACAAAATAATTTCAATTTACTTAGATGTCCACTGAAGATCATTGTGCTGGCTTGGTAACCAGTTAATAACAATGCCATTCAAAAGAGCTAACAAAATTGAACAAGTCAGATCGTGATGAGACCTATTATCCTTTAGTTTTATGACCGAAGGCCATTACCCTAGCTTGGTGACCAGTAGTGGTAATGTCACTCTATTAGGAAGTATGATCATGGTAGGTCAGCTCGTGATGAGACCTCCTATCCTCCAGTTGACTATTTATGTCTAAAATTCAACTATGGTTATTGCTAATCAACAAAATATTACTTAATAGATGGGGTGGCAGGCCAGCTCCTTAAGAGCTAGGGATGGTGTGAAGAATTTTGTAGTAACTATTTTCAACTTGGGTAGTTTTGCTTCTAAGAAACTAATAACCTTCAAATGATTGTTGATAAATATATATTGCTTTGCTAAGATTGGGGTTGAGGAACGATTCATTAGATAGTGTCAGAAAGATTTAAATACAATTTTATGGTCATCATCATAAATTTTACAAGATCAGGGACTTGACCAATTAGGAAAGTTGAAAGTTGGCATGATGAAATCATATTTGCATAATTATTCCTTAAAAATAAGATTATGTTTATAGATAAACAAAGATAAATTAACTACCCAATATTTATGTCAAAGTCGATCTAGACCATTAAAATTATTTCCCATTCACCAAGTCAATGTTGTCATACATGATTCAAGTTCCAATGTGCGTGGACACGTGTGCAAGGTATGGTGGGGGTTACCTATTGTAACAGATTATGGTGGAAATAATCATGAGATGTACGAGTCGACGTGAGGTTTAATAATAATGGCGACATGACATCATTGTTATTAAATAAGATACATTTTCTATTAAATGCGATACCTCCCCCCACTAAGGTATGATCGTCCTTGGTCATGGTTGGTCATGTCATAAGTGAAAAACCAATCAAATCCACAGAATCGGTTTGGGACGTATTTGATGACTTACCTTGGTGGAGTATCAACATGGGTGGAGTAATAACATTGGTGGAGTAACAACGCCGGCGAAGTAATAACATCGGTGGAGTAACAATAGTGGTGGAGTAACAACACCAACGGTCGGTGGAGTAACAACCCCGACGGAGTAACAACACTAGCGGAGTAACAACACCGACATAGCAACAACACCGACAAATCAACAACACCAGTGAAGTAACAACATCATAATAGTTTTTGATATTAGATATGAGGAAACCATATACTAATAAGATTGGGGAATAAATGGATAGATGTGGAGAAACATTATGAAACTTAAGAACTTCTTTTATTTTGAGAACCAAAAATGTGACTTTGCATTAAACAATTGAAACATGAAAGTTTAAGAGAAATCAGAAAAGAAACAACACCTTATTGAAAAACAATCAATCAATAAATAAATAACTTAAGTTACAACGGTTGTGATTTTGGTGGCAGCAATGTTTTTTTTTCCCCTAAGGGAATCATCAATCTGTTTCAATGGTGAATGAAAAATGATCTTTTGGAAAAAAAATGCTTTGGCGGAAATGAATTGGATCTTCAAATGGAAATCAATTCCCCGTTTCTCCTATTATAAATCTGTTAAGTGATGAAAAGTCTCCATGTTGTTTTCTTTGTGTTGGTGAACAATAGCAGGAACAATTTTGCAACAAGCTCCTATGATCTAATTTTTTAGATCATGGCACCTAGAAATACTCAAAATCATATGATATCAGATTTCTTAATAGATGCTTGGATGAAATGCCCTTATTTCATTAACATTGTCTTCAAAAATCATTTTTTCATAAATGGATCTCCTTTATTCTCCTTGGACCTGCAAAAAAAATGAGCATCTACTTGCAATAAAACATAAAATCGTGGAATAAGAGAAGTGTGTGGGCTCTCTTAATCCAATAAATATGCAATAAAAATAAAAAATAATTACTCAGTAAAACAAATCCAAGGAAAGATGAACAAAGAAAAATTTATTTGTTACCTACAGGAGAGCTGTGGTCGACATACTAACCAACATTAGTTTAATCATAAATCCTTTGTTTGTCATCCAATTTGAATAATTTAAAAGCCAAATTAAAACTAATACAAAGAGATATTACCAATAAAAACATGTTTTAAATATTCCATCATATGATATGTCAAATTTACTTAGAACAACTTGCATAACAGAGGCATTTTCGATTTCCCAACTTAGACCAACAATTGATGTTTTAAGTATAAACTTTTTGTTTGATATCGGATTGAACTGATTCAAATTGGAGATTGAAGTATATTAATTTAAATATTGCAAATATAAACAGGTTTTTAAGACATGAAGAATTTATGTGTTAAATGTGCTAATGTATGGCCGAAAAAATAGAGTTTTAAGGGTGCTGATTTATGATAGACAATCATTATTTTGGTCATAACTTTCTCATATGATATCAAAATAGAATGATTTAAATTATGTTGTAAACTAGATTAATAGGGTAATATACCTATAAACATGTCTCCAAAATATAGTCATTTAGGCCTCCAAAAAATGACTATCCCAACTCTATTCCTGAGCTGCCTACTAGACATCCTGTCAATGTTTTGGTCATAACGTTTTCATTTGAAATCCAATTTGAGTCATTCAAATTGGATTACAAAGTATACATAAAGGGATACTTAGAATGGAAACAAGTTTTGAAAATATGCACATATGGTACCTCGAAACATGACTGCCCCGACTATGTTTTTGGTGATTTTATCGAGCCCACGAGCCATGAGATATGATAAGCAAACATTTTTTTTCCGAAATGATGACGAGTGTTTGTAGAAATATGATTTTCAATATAATATGTCTACATGCACAAATAAATTCAAATATCTACCACCGATATTGATTTACTTAGCATATTGCATCAAACACAACTCTTTACATATAAATAAATTTATTTATTTATGTACTTATTTATTCTATTTTCTACACTAACCTACTCTACCTTGAAAGAAAAAGATACTTACGTATAAGAGTACTTCCAATGGAACCATTTTCGAAATAAGGCCTCAAGTGTGTATATACTCAAATTTGAGAAATGCATGTCAATAAATACTAGGGTATGAGAGACAAACTTCCCTGTTAAGGATTATGCCAAGAATTGTTGAAGTAGGGAGTGATGTTGCAACAAAATAGAGTGAAACCAGTCTTCAATATAATATTGATTTCCCATAGTTGTCATATCGTGAAGTTCTTCGACTGGGTTCCGGATTGTGTCAATTCTTTCTTCCTTGACCTCGACCTGTGAGTTTTGGGGGTCTTCCTCTGCCCCTTTTGTTTGTTTTTCTATTCATACAATCTAGAGTAAAGAATCATTCAAATGAATCTAAAGCTCAGGACCTGGAGCATAGTGAAAACTTCCCTTCCCAAGATGAGAGAGTGGTTCATATGAACAATAAAAAAGGCAGGAAATTGAAAAAAACAAAAGACAATGAGAGTAAATCTAATGCTCAGGACCTGCAACAGGGTGAAAACTTCCCTTCCTAAGATGAGAGAGTGGTCCTATGGTCAATACTAGTCGTACTTTTGCGCCTTTGATAGCCTCCTCGGAAACAAATGCCAAAATGTTGGTGTTCAGATATGAATTATAGAATTCACCCTTCCCCACATTAAATGTCAATTCAGGGCTTGTCTTGTTACTTCAAGGCTACTGTGCAAAGTCTATACATGCCACAGTGAAAATTTCAATTTGTCTTGAAAAATTCAAAGCAGGGCATTCACCCTATTTTTTTTTGGTAATGGTAATTATCAAGATATATTTTTCCCTTATTTTATGAGAATAAATATTATTTGGATCTATTTCACATTATGGAATTCATTTTCACTCTATTTTTTTTCATGCTCGAGATTTATTTATGTGTATTTATTTATGGTAAAATTTAGCCAAGATTTCACCCTAATTTTATGAGAATATATATTATTTAGAAATATTTCACATTATAAAATGCATTTTCACTCTATGCTTTTTTTTTCATGCTCGAGATTTGTTTAAAGGTAGTTATTTGTTTGTAAAATTTAGCCAAGACTTCACCCTAATTATATGAGGATATATATTATTTAGAGTTATTTCCCATTATAGAAGTCATTTTCACACTATTCTAATTTTTCATGCATTTTTTAAAATCTAGTTATTTATGGTCAAATTCAACCAATACTTCACCCTAATTTAATTTAGATTAATTTATTTAGAGTTATTTTACATTATATAATTTATTTTCACTCTATATTTTTCATGCCCTAGGTTTGAGTAAATGTAGTTTTTTTATGGTAAAATTTAGCCCACTTCATGGAATCTAGGTTTTATAGGAGAGAAGTTCCATTCCTATTTATAGAACCATGACAAAGAAGGTTGAGCCAAAAACGGACCAATCTTTCCATTCTTGGTGAGTTATTCAACATCTAGTGAACACATGACTAATCAACTTTTTGAATTTTAATTTGGGAAGCACCCACATCCAGGTTCCTTTTCAAATGAAGAATGAATGTTATTATTAAAATTTTACCTTGTGAAAAAAATATTTTGAGCTAAATTTTAATGATTTTTTCTTATTCTAAAAATTTATGTAAATAGTAGGCATTGCCAATCTTTTTTTATGTAGAGAAGAAAATTTAGCTAAGTCTTGCCCAATATTTTAAGCTTTATATTAGTAAATGATTCATGTATTTTGATTAATATGTAACATCCCTAAAATCTCAATATAACATTTACCATTTATTAGAATAATTTTATTCTAACTTGAATAATGATTTGTTTATTTTTTGAAATGTTATTCTTAAATTAAGAAACATTTAGGGTTAAATAAAGAAACAGTTAAGGTTAACAGTTCTTGATCACGACCTTGTCATTTGTTATATATATATCAGAGATCTATTTCAGGGAGGAAAACGATCTTTTCTCGATACTCTACCTCTCGCTCAGTCATTCGCAACCCGGAGGCTTTTTAACCCGCATGAAACTTTTCCAGTCCAACAGTTTGAGAGAGGCTTTGTAACCCGCATGAATCTTTTCCCAGTCCAACTTTCGATCATGCCAGTGTCTCCTATTTAACCTTAGGCACAAGATTTACATCATGTCTCCTATTTAACCTTAGGCACAAAGAATTTTCAGGTGCCATTTATCGAGCCTGCCGACGAGTTCATTTCCCCACTGGAGTTTATCTTTATTCTCATTACATTCCTTATTACACTATTGGTTTTCGCATGGCGGGTCATCAAAATGCTTATAGAAGACATGGAAAGAGGAAAAGACCATTCACGTTCTTTTTTTTGGAGTCATTTTTGGGATGGGCTAATCAACTACGGTTTAAGATAAGTAATCCGCTATTTTTTTAAGGAAAATATATGTGTTTAATCGCATGTCTTTAGATTATATATATATCATATATATATTTATAATCGCATGGAACAAGGAATGTCATAAATGTATGAGTATTTTTTGTCTTTTTGAAAAAAATAAGTTATTATATTTTTTAAAGAGAAAATATAAGTTACTATATTTGTCTAAAAAGAGAGTTTATTATATATCCACTGCATGTAGATAAAGATTGTGATTAATATATTTTTTTGGTTGGTAGAGAAAATATAACACAACATGTAGATAAAGATTGTTACTACTATATATAGAAAAAGATCATTATTATATATATTTGCAGTATTAAAAGATAAATAACATTTCTTATCTTTATATAACAATTTATATTCCTTATATGTAAGAAAATATAGAATGCATGCTCTTTTCTTAAAAAGGGATTTCCTACTGGTGTAGGAAATGATAAAAATCCAAGTTATTTTCTTGGAAGTGAATACAGATTAAAGAGGGTAACTTTTGAAATAATTTCATGGGCGGTGAAAAATAAAAGAGAAATGTTAATTAGATTATTTTTCTTGGAAAGTGGGATTTCATTTTGAAACATGTAGTTTTAATAACTACCTTATGTGTTTATAAGACATAATTATTTGTTGAAGAAAAGATAAGTTATTTGTCTTAATTCCTTTGCAAGAGTTTGGAAAAGTTACATCTTTTGGTGGGTAAAAAGATAAATGACTTGTATGTTGTAAATTGGATAGTTTGATTTAATTGCATGGTTTAATGCATAAAAAGTTAACATTATTATTATCTTAGTTTTTATGCCCAAAGGAAAGGTTGATTATGATACTTTCATGAAAACAAATGCATGGAACATTGTTGTGATACCTTCTTGAAAACAAATGCATGAGAACTTGTACATACAATAGAGAAACTATGTTGGGTTCTTGAAAATAACTAAGTGAAAAGAACACATATGAAGAAGCATAAAAACAATAGTTGGTTACATGCATGAAAATATAACTATTGTGTTATAGATATTTTAATGAGAAACATGTATTTATGTGCAGAAAAGAATAAGTATTATGGAAAGTAAAACAAGTAGTTACTTGGAATAAATGTACTAGCTTTCCTTTGTAAAATACATATATCCGCATGCAAGAAATAATGACTAACATAGTAGTTTTGGTTTAGAGAAATGCATGTCTCTGTACATACAATAGATTTTATAAATAGCTCTATCTTGGGAAAGATGCTTTTGGAAAAGGGGCCTACAAAATGCCTACATAATGACTAACACAGTAGTTCTGGTTTAGAGCAATGCATGTCTATGCACATACAATAGATTTTATAAATAGCTCTATCTTGGGAAATATGCTTTTTGAAAAGGGGCCTACATTTGCATGCACGATAATGAGCCTATGTCTATCATGTTAGCTTTGCCTTAGAAGGGGGCATGTATTTGTATCTATTATAGTAATATCTATTGTATTTGAAAGATTACTTAGTTACATGCACAAGAGGCTAACTCTCTTTGAATATTTTTTCAGCTAATTACATGCACGAGAAGCAAAGATAAGTTGCTAGTATCCTTTAAATGAAACAAATGGTTGGAATGGTTTCCTTTGGATATGAACATGTATTGGTGTGAGAATGATTATAGTAACATGGTAATTATTTTGACATGCTTAATATTATCAGTTTAAACATGTACAATGTTATTAGAAGAAGCAATTTGTGATATTTTATTTACATCTCATGTATGCACATAAATAAATGTTTAAGGATCACTTTTAAATAATGATTATTGATTGATTAATACTTTATCTAATCATGTTACCAAAGATTGTTGATGATATCAATGATAGGAAAGGATGGTGATTTGTGCAAAAGACAAATTATGTTTAACATTGTGGCAGATAATTACTAATGGTCCATGTTGATGAGTACGAGCTGCAGGATGGTTCACTGATGGGATAATCATGCCACAAGCATATAAAGAGTGGTCATTTGTGGGTAAATGGTTACATGATTATTGTAATAGCTTTTAGCTCGGTATGTTGTATTTTAATTGATATTTCATTGTAATATTTTGTGACAATGGTTAAGGGATAGACTCCCTTATAATTCATTGAGTGAGGGGTGAACACCCTCACGAATGTTTAATAAAAAAAATAAAATAAATGTTTGCTCGTTTTCACTCTACGAGGTTTCCAGGGTATGTCAATGTTTAATGATGTGATTGCTTATGATGTCAGTTTGATGATGTGATTCCTTGCATAATGTGATGTTGATAATGTGATTAATTATTGTGGTTAAAGGAACCATGAAATGGATGCAAGGTTCATCATACAATTTATGTTAACATATTACAACAATGGTTGTTAATGGTCACACAACTTACTATTCCTTTATGAAAGTTACTTTATGTACTAATGAACATTTTATCTAATGGTTAATGATGAATTTGAAATAGTGATTTGGATAATTACCAATAAGTAATTTGTGTAAAAGAAAATTCTAACTTACTACATTTTCATGTGACGTTATCGGGGTATGTTACAAGTGGTATTAGAGCTAAAGATTGTAGCACTGACACCTTTGGGAATTGTTAAGAGGAAAAGAAATCGAGATATGCCAACAGTGGGCATTATCTCAGGTATGAGTCTAACAATCTACATATTGATGTATACAGTAGACCACTTTTGACATGATATGTGTGATTCATGTTTATAACCATATTAAAGAGTAGTAAGTAATAAAGTCTACTGTGAAACTATGTTCATGACATTTGAATCCTGATGAGTGTAAAAGACAATAAAACCTAGACAATAAAATGTTTGTTAAACTTATGAACAATTTTGAACACTCACTAAGGAAAGTGACAATCAACTACCAACTTTTGCAAATATGGAAATATTAATGAGACATTTAATGAACATGGATGCATTTACATTGCATTAATTTTAATGAGTGAATGCATGAACGAAAAATATGGGGAATGTCCTTGAAGAGGAAAAAAAAGAGTGTTTTAAAATGACAAACAATGAGTCGAGTAGTGAGACTTGACAGTAATAGCTAGTTGTTGATTAAGTATTGTCTTGGTTGCATTAAGAGATCATTGGTAGGAGTGATTGGTTAGCGTTGCATGACTAACTAATAAAAATTATGTGCATGAGTTGAATTTGATTTAAGCTTATTACAATTCGTAAACAAGTGATTATGGTAGTTACTTCATGTATCAGTATGTTAATGACAATACACTATGGAAATTGGAAATGATTTGAAAAGTGAATACTTGTTAAATGATGCATATTATGACTAATGTTGTTGATGGGATTAAGTAGTGGTAGTTTAATGGCCACAAGAAAACCTGTCAAGGTAAAATCACATTGCAATCGTAAATGAGAAAGTATAATGTTATATGATATGCATGATTGTGTTAATTGGAAAATGAGAATGCATACAACATGTATGTTAGTTATGTTTCCTAACAATCTAGATATTGTGGACCTATGTTGAGGGTTAAGTGTAAATTCATGGTGCACATGCATGTTTATTTTGTTAATGATAATGTCCATATGGTTCATTATGTAAATTGTTGTGGGAAAGAGTGCTAAAAGAGAAATTTAACATGCCAAACATTTGTGAAAGGCCAGAAGGCATTGGGTTGATGGTGGTTGCCTGCCCGGAGGGGTTGATGGAACTTGCCTACCCAGATTTCCTCTCCCTAGAGATAAATGATCTTAGTAAGGGAAAAGAGTTGGCCAAGATGGTGAAGAGAGTAAGAATCCTGATGCAACTCTATTGATTTGGAGCCTATTGGAGGAGGCCCAAAATTCCTCATAGATTGGATGCTGTCAGAGGAATATGCAGGATGCTGACAAGAGGAATCCTATATTGGACTCTATGTGGTCATTGGAATTCTTGAGCTGGTTGGCTAGTGGAATTCTATACTAGACCTGGTATGGTCTCTGTCAAAGAACTGTTTGGATGCGAAAATGACTCGATCTGGTTGTGGAAACTAGTTCACATGGGTTGAAAGGAGCATTCTTTAGCCTATGTGGTTCTCATAGCTAAACAAATTAATTCATCAGCTATGTGTTATGTTAAAAATGAATTTTATATATAATTGTGTAAACATGTTATGTACATCTTAATAGGAAAGGAGCCTTGTGCTTAGTAAGAAATTATTGGCAGTAAGGAATTATTGCTCAGTTAGGAATTTATTTCATTATTTTTCATCATTGAAGTCATTAACAATCTCTATTATCTCAAAAAAATGAGGTAATTAAGAATATTTTAAATTAAAATGACCATATTAATCTTAAACATATTTAGTATATTTAAAATGATCAAAATAATTAGGTGTTCAATAAAGTTTATATGACTGTGCACAACTGGAACTAGCCTAGATCCATATTAATCCCAGATCTATCAAGCACTGAGAGGGATCAAATCTCCTGAGACACAAACATTTCCTCAAGTTCTACACTCAAAAAAGAGGATTGCACCACGGGAGATTTGATCCTTACATGGGGGCTTCACTCAATAAACCTTTGACATATCATGTGCATTTGTGACATACTAAACAATACCCTTAATTTGACTACATATTGGAAAATACCTTTAAAAATCACATTATTTAACCCCTACCAATATGAACCCAATAAACCTTCCCAATTAAAAAATCTCCTACATTCACTAGATATTGTAGGTATCCATTTTTTCATTAACATTTTTAATACCCTTTTATATATTTCCATTAACTTTGAGCTCCATTTTTATACCTGCCAATATAAAAACCCTTTACCCCATATTATATGCTCAATATATTATGTCATTTTTTGATCAATATATATCCCCCAATATGAATGTATGCAGTATGGTATTTCTCCCCTAGTTAAGCCCCCTAGGATCCCTCTCGGTGCTTGATAAATTTGGGGTTAAGATGGATCTATATTGGTAATACATAAATGTGCTTTGGAGTGAGTTGGTTTTCTCTAGGAAGAGTTTTACCCCAAAAATTTTGTTATTAATAATTCTTATTTATTTCATAATTTATTCACAACGATTTTGTTCTAAAATTTTACACGTTCTTCTCTCATGGTTTAATTTAGGAAGCATACTTTACACTTCTAATTACCCAAAAACCTATTAATCATTAGACATTTCGAATTTGGAGGTAAGCATAGCTTGCAACAATCTACACCAATAAAAAGATGTTCTCTGTCTGTCTAAAGCCAATCTACCTTTCAAATTCAAGAGTTTAGAACCTAAGTCATAAAACAAAAGAGAGAGAATTAATAACCTTAATTTATAATCCTCAAATTCATACCATTTATTTTTAATATGATTTATAATCTTTAAAATTAAATAACAAAACATGTGTTAAAAAGTTTTACACTTTATTAAATATAAAATCCATTGGGCTTGGAGTATGCCCTAAAACTACTTCTGATTGGCTAAGAACTTGTCTTCCCCGGATGTAAGGAAACAAGTTAACGACCTGAGACAGAGGCATCTTGAAGGAGTGAAAGCCCTTATAGACCACCGACAGGTTATTCCAAGTGGCATGGTTTTCCTTGAATAACTGTGATGAGTCAGCCTACATTCGCGGATAGAAGCTAGAGATAGTTGTCCTCACTGCTTGTTTGCCAACTGAGTTAAGGTTTTCCCACCTGTGAAAAAATAAAATAAAATATAAAATCCTTCAACCACCCTTCAACCATTAAGGCTTTATTTATCATTTCATATTACTTATTTGATTAAATATGGTATTTTTAAATTATTTATATATATATATATATATATATATCCATATACACATACACTTTTTAGATTTGAGGAGAATTAACAACAATATAATAGCATTTCTAAAGTTTTAAAACTAGTCTCAAACTAGAGAAATATTTAACTAATTAACCAAGTCCAAGACTCACATAACTTTAGTAAATAAAAAACCTATAAGAAATATATGTAGGTCTAATAAGACTGCATCCATAATCTAGAATCAAAATCTAAAAAGTCAGAGACATGTTTATCTATTGGGGGAGTTCACCTAGATAGGAGCAGGGGCTTGATCATCCTCTTCACCACTGTGAAAATCTAGATTTTCTAGTTTATTAGCAATTATTGAGTTTTTGTTGTCCATTTTATTGACTTGTTGTTACGAAGCATGAATGTAGAGGAGGATTTACTCATGGGCTTCATTCATTTAAACCAACATCTTTCCCATTATCATTTTGAACTACAAGTATATATCCACAATTTGGGTTTTATGGGTTTTTCTAGTACATGTGTTACTCGCGTGTAAGACCCAATGCCCACATCTTCTTCCACATGTATGTCCAACAAAAACCTTCTTTCAATTTGAACTTCATGCTCAACAACATCCAATTCTTCCTGTAGTGAGCGGGGATTGAGTTCCTTGTATCTGCGAGAGTTGTTGTCTTAGTGCTTGTTTGAGTTTGAGTTTGTGTATAGGGTTGATTCCTGCTTTGACCAAAGAGAGTAGAATATCTATGGGACATTGTGACCATCTTGACAAGAGGCTGGGAAAGAATGAAATAATTAATCTAAAAAGATCATGAGGTTAAAGATCAGGTAGAGGGGCATGGAGAAGGAAGGAATGAGAAGGGCCAAGCTTGGTGAACAAGTAGAGGACCAATGGAGGCTTGAAACTCATAGTTAGAATATAGAACCCAGAAGGGAGGAGCTCAACAAGGGAAGGTTAAGGGGGTGCAAATAGCCAAATGAAAGCACCTCTGTTAAACCATACAGAAAGGGGGAATGGTGAAGTAAGGCTTCCAAGAATCAATATAAAAACAAAAGCTAAAGGTTTGTGACAATGAAGGTGTAAAGGAGGAGCTGAAAAACTGAAGATACATTGCACACAATGGGTGTCCAAAATTAAAAAACAATGGGGCTTAAAACTATTTGTGTCCCTAGAAATGCACTATTTACATGGAGAAATATTTGCTAGAGGAAGGGCATAATTAATGGCTCCATTAACCAATTCGCATGTTAAGGGTTATAATATTTGGGGCAGTTTAATGCTAGACGATACATTATCATTCTATCTTGAATTATGAACATAGACTCGATCATGATAGAGAGCTAGTGTAGAGTGAAAGAGTAGTCGAGCCTACACTATTTAAACCCAGCTTATACTTGCCACCCTCCATTTGCTACTTGCTCAACAACTCACGAAGAGGTGATGTAAATGTCTAATTGGTGGTTACTTTGGCATGAGCTTATGATCACCTCACATGAGGATGCATATAATAATAATAATAATTTAATATTTCATTTTAATTACACATATAATATTTATTATAATTATATAATTTAAGATTACATATAATTTTTGAACTCAAACTTCTGTGAACCATAATGTGTATGAAAAGAAATGTTTCAGTGATAATCACATAGGAGAAAATATTGTCGACGCGTTTCGAACCAACTACTGTGGTTCATCTTTAGGACAAGATGATGAAACCGTTCTTGGCATCAAAATAAATGAATGCTGAGAAATGCTAACTAGCCATTACAATATAACAACTAGTTTGACTCAAGAATTATTGTTAACAAAGAATATATTTATAATATAAAATCCCTTGATAATAAGGAATAAGTAATAATATAATTAAGTAAAAGTTTTTTATTAATAATATAAAGTTTTAATTAAAGGAGGGTCCTAAATTTAATAATGAAAGTGTCAAATTTAATGAAATGGTCAAATTTAGTTGTTCCAAATTATAAATAAAGTAAATTAAAGACAAATCATCACATTGGATGGAAGAGGCTAGCATCATTGCAAGGAGTGACAATTTTCATCATCGTAAATTCAGGGAGGCCTTGGAAATTGAAAAGAGGCCAATCATTTGAATAGAGACTATGGTTGGAGTATTGTAGGTGTGTGTCCCTTCCCTATCTTCCTAGTTTTCATTTTATTTATTTATTTATTATTATTATTATTTTCTATTTTGATAAATATTAATTTGACTATATTATCTAGTAAAAGAACATCATTTTGATTTAATAATATTATAATTACTTTTGTTTATTATTTCTTTGTTAATAACCATATTTATAATAATTAAAATTAACTTCATTCAATTGATTTAATTATTTTGTGATTATATTATTTGTTTGTGTGAGAAGTACTTTTCTTTGGTTTAATATAGTATTAGTAATAATAAAATTAATTATTAATAACATTATTTATGATATAAAATTTATTCATTTATTTTTATTTTATAAATTTATCTTCCATTTATTTTTGTTTATAATTTGGAACAAATTAAATTTGACCATTTTATTATTAAATTTAAGAACTTCCTTAATCAAACATTATATTATTAATATTTTTTTTACTTATTCCTTTTATATTATAAAATATTCTTTATTAATAATAATCTTGAGTCAAAATAACTATTATATTATAACAACTACTTATCATTTCTCTACATTTATTTATTTTGATGTCAAGATCTGGTTCCTCATCTTGTCCTGAAGATGAACCACACTAGTTGGTTTGAAACCGTCAACAATATTTTCTCCTATGTAATGATCACCGAAAGATTTCTTTCATACATATTACATATAATATTTATTATAAGAATAATCAAATGATAATAGCTCAAGTGGTAGCTAGGAGTTTTAATTCCCCCTATACTGGACCATAATAGTTGAGTGGTAGCTAGGAGGTTTAATTCCCCCTCTTCTAGATGATAATAGCTCGAGTGGTAGCTAGGAGTTTTAATTCCCCCTCTATCGGGGTTACATTTAATTCTGGCAAGTTTTTAGGAAAATCTCATTGAAATTTACGGAAATCCATTTTACTATTATAAAACTATAGAATTTAAGGTACCTTAGGGTTTTGAGATTGCTAATTCTATTCCTACTTTCAAAATTGAGAATAGAACACTTCTAAATCAAGATTTTGCAAATAAAAAACATCATATTCCAATGAAAAAATTACCCACCTTAAAATTATCACCTCATTAAACAATATCTTTTTTTAATGTACAAGATAAATAACTTTCAAATAAATTTAAATATATTTTTATTAAATATTTTGAA
>APFE031566048.1:290870-332733 GCA_000404065.3 Pinus taeda
AAAATAAAAAATAAAGAAGAGAAAAGAAGAGCACAATAAAGAAATAAAAGAAATAAAAAATAACAATAAAAATAAAAAAATAAAGAAGAGTAAAGAAGAGCAGCGTATTCACCTAAAGATTAAAAGAAATAAAAAATAAAGAAGAGCAACATATTCACCCGAAGCTTTTAGTGACACCACAAGAGGAAAGTATTGAAGATGAGTGCAAAAGAAGAAGAAGAAGAAGAAATTATTTTAATGTCCATGAGGCTAAAGATAGCCTATGGGATAGATTGCTTCTTCATCTGCTTCATGTATTCAATGCTTTTTCTGTGAAGCTTCACAATAAATGCTCCTAGCTTCTCGACAAACCCCTTGCTAAATAGATTATCCCAAGAGTTAGCTGCCAGCATATCTGCATAACTTTCCCTGTTGTCTTTAAAGGCCTCACATTCTAAAATGAAATGTTTTTCTGTTTCCACTTTTCTAGAAGAACAAAAAATGCATACCCTTTCCTCCCACACTTCCTTTGGCCTTTTCCAGTGCCCTGTTTCACAACAAAGTTGATGAGAATTAGTCCTTAATTGAGCAATAAGAATTTTGGCTCTCCAAGATATATTGGCCTCTATGTATGCTTTTGGTTGATGATTATGAGTGGGATTAAGCACTTCAATATAGTAATTTTTCTTGCTTCCTAGCTCCTTATTCCAAGTATGTTTGTGGAACTGTTCCATAACAACATATTTTATCTCTTCGATGTTTATGGGACACGTGTTCAAGAAAATACCCCATTTACTAAACCATTTGTTATTTTGCTGCATCCAAGTTTTTTTGCTCTTGCACAATCTATCATTAAAGACAACCTTAGGCCATCTACCCTCTTCCATTTGCTCAATTTTTTTTTAAATAGCTTATGCCTCGCACCATAGCAATTGCTACAATAGGAGCAGTCCCTCTTTAACTTAACAAGGTATCATAAGGAACTACACTTTTAATCTTACATCTGTTTGTAATCAAACGCTTCTGAATTTTCTCAATTTGTCTCCACTGCAAGTCAGAGGCACTGCTAGCCCATAGTTCACAACCATAGAGAATCACTAGAATCACTAGAAGCCCAAAGAGAGTTTGAGTGGTCTTCCAGTCCCATAACTCTGCCTCTCTACACCTATTTTGAGAAGCATAAAATGCTTTCCAACCCCCCAAAGTTCTTTTCTTTCTACAATCATTCCAGCATAGATTTTTGTTAAAGTCAATTTCGAGGTATTTGTAATCCGCAACTTCTTCCAAAATGTTGCCTTCAAAGTAGAACTTATGCTGGTTATGTTTTCTTTTCTTAGAGAAGACCACTACTTTCGTTTTGCTGATATTGACTTGCATCCCCACACTTCTACAAAAATCCTCAAGGGATACTAAGTGCTCTTGCAAACCAAGAGATGATTTAGCAATTAGAATAAGGTCATTTACATACAAAATAAGTCTTATAACAAACTTGCACAAATAGATAGCATCACCCCTTTGCGAATTTAACCACTCCTCAAGCTTGTTGATAAATAAACCAAAAAGGGTAGGAGACAGTGGGCAAGCTTGCTTGACCCCGATATCACTTCTAAACTTTCATAAATGCTTTCTGAAGTTTTAACTTTGACTTTCACCTCTTCATACAACGTATGCACAACTGCTCTCAAATGTTTAGGAACCCCAAGTTCCTCCATTCTCTCCCAAAGTTTATCCCTAGGAATCAAATCAAACGCTTTTCTGAAATCAACAAAGCAACAAAAGCCTTCCTCCTTTTTCTCCCAATCTTTTTCAAGGATGTGCCTTAAAGTTATTCAATGATCAACTGTAGAATGTTTAGGTCTAAAACTTGCTTGCCCTTTAGCACACTTATCTATTTCTTTTGCCCACTTGCTAATTTTGTTTTCTAGCATGCTTTCAAAAAGCTTTGCAAACAAAGGGCTTATCATGATGGTCCTATAATTGGAGGGATTATTGACGTCACTGCTCTTGAAAAAAGGTATTGCCAGACTAGTTGTCCAATCTGTGGGGAGCCCTTGTTGTATGATGTTGTTGAAGATTTTTGTAATGTGAGGTGCAAGAATTTTTGTGCCTCACTTTAGATATTCTGCTTAGATTTCAGCTAAGTCTTTTGCCTTTCCAACCCCCAACTTCTTGATACCCATCTCTACCTCTTGTATAATAAAGAGTTCAGTATCAGTGTTGACCAAGGGGGGAGGGTCAACCTTGGGAACCTTCTCATAGAGTTGTCTTGCATAGTCAAACCATTTAGAAGTTGTAATATTATTTTCAATTTGTATCCTTTTCGGTTGGAGCTCCTTCCAAAATAATTTGGGATTATTTTTCCCAAGGAAGATTAGTTCTTCCCTCCTTGAAACCATGAAATCAACCTTTTTCTTGCTTAATAACTGCTTGTAAGATTTGAGCTCTATGTTATCCTTGTTTGACTCTTTCCACATTCTCCTTGCCTTTTTGCATTCCTCGTCAAACCAAGCATTAACCAGAAATAAATTTGTTTCAGGCTTCTTAATTTTTGTTCTTTTGCACTTTGCTAGTGCGCATTGGATTAAATGTGTTAATTCATGACTATGAAGGCTGTGAATTGTAATTTTCTCTTTCTCAAAGAGCCTCTCTAGCATCATTTTGAAGGTATTGCAATTTTCTAGGGTCAAAAGAATTCTGCCCCGTGGGAGATTTTGTTGGACATAATGAATTTTTGACTCTAATTCTTTCTTTCCAATCCAAGAGAAACATAAATAAATCCCACAACTGATCTCCAACCAAAACTTCTTCCATTTTCTCACACAAACCATGCGAGAAAATTACATAATCTACCACACTTGCTCAATTGTAAGTATTGCAAGTGAAATTACCAGACTTTGCCCATCTAGTCAAGCCATTACAAATGATTAAATTGTAAGTATTGCAAGTGAAATTACCAGACTTTGTCCATCTAGTCAAGCCATTACAAATGACTAAATCAAAGGCCCCACATAAAGTAAGCAATTATTCACCAAAGAGATTGCAACCCTTGTCCTATGAAATTATTTCCCACTGATGATTACTTTCTTCTATAAGCCAAATAGGGTTATAATCATATTTACAACAAAGAATGCTAGCTTCCTCACTTGCAGTCCTAGCATTGAAATCACCCACTATAAGGACTTCACCTAGCTGCGAATATGTTGCAATATTTGCTTTTAAAGCTGCAAATGGATCTTCGTGGTCAAGCCCTCTAGCTTTGTAGATTTTTGAAACTTGTGGCGCAAAATAGCATGATGCAATTCTGATGTAGTTTCCATTTTCTGATATTTTAAACCAAATGAATTGCTTATTTGAGTCTTATTTTTCTAATTGAATGAGACAACCTTCTTTCTCCCTTACTAAAACCATGATACCTTCGTGCCCTTTGCCATTCCTTTCTACCTTGTTCCACACTGCCATCTTCCAGTATCCTTCAAACAAAGGTGTTTTGCACCCTTCATGGTCATGTGTTTCTATGAGGCAAATTATGTCTCTATTTTCTGCAATAGGCCCTAACCCAGGTCCTCGTCTCCATGGGTAACCTCTGCAGTTCCAACAAACTAATATTAAGGAAACTTGGGTATGACTTGATTGCTATTTATTTTGACATGCAAGACTCACATTTGAGTCTTTTTCCTTGTTTTCCCATACCGACCTTGCTTTTTGATTTCCTCTTGAAGATTTTGTTTCCTCTTTTTTATTACCACCTTGCTGCTCTATTCTGGAAGAAGGTCCAAATTGCGCTATCACAACTTTGCCTTTATAAATCCATGCTCTCTTTCCTTCATCTCTTGCTTCCCTAACCTTTAAAATTTCCTTCCTTCTTTCCTCCTATTGTTTTATAGTTAAATCTTCTTCTAGGAAAAAACGAGAACCCCTTAAGAGATGTTTCTTGCTTAAAATAATATATTTATCATGCAAGCTAAGCATAATGAATTTTATGGGCCTGTTTCTCTCCCCATTAAACTTACCCACCCTCCATACTTGGCATATTTGTCCTTGCCATAGCAACTTGTCTTTCACAAAGTCTCTCGCAAGGTCAAGAGTACATTCATTTTTCCCATAGTCTTTCACCCCTTTAATAATTATGTTTGTTGCCCTATTTTGTCTTTCCTTGCCTTCACTATCTTGCATGTTGCCAACCTCAATATTTGTTTCTCCTTCCTTATTGGCAGAATTGCTAATAAATTGAGCCTAAGTTTTGGAAACTTTGGTGGAATCTCCTTTTGTTTCTTCTCTTGCGTTCTTCTCATGATTATTTATTTAGGCAATCATTTTCCCTTTATCCTGGGATGATTTCACATTCACGACCTCTGTACTTTCCACTACAGATTTCTTTATGTTTTGCACATCCGCCCTCATGCGTTGCCATTCTGTCTTCCCTATCAGGAGAGCTTCCTCTAGCAATGCCCCCTGTTCTTTTAAAATTTTATTGCTTTCTACGAATGCCTTGTGTTCAACCGTTATTATATGAATTTTATGATCTCTTTCCTGCCCTTTAGCTTCTAAAACCTCCAACCTTTGTTTTGCATTTAAAAATTATTTCACATGAAGATCAGATGACCAGGTGAGAGGTGTGTATGTGGGACTATATAAGGTAGAACCATCAATGACTTTTCCTTTGGACTTCTTGTTGCCACGTGCTTGTGGAGGAGACTTGTTTGAGTGCTTTTTGCAAAGGGCTCGATTACTTTTCTTTTTACACCATTTCTTCCTTGTTTGCTCCCATTTTAGACGAGCTATTCTTCATTTTAAAATGCCTCGATATTGTTTGGAATTGACCCAAACCCACTTCCCAGCTTTGGCGGATGAGGCAATTTTCACTTGTCCTAAATCATTTGTCTCCACATGTTCTGAAATTTTTGGTTCCTTTGTCATGTTTGAATACATTTGCTGTTGCTTGCTCACTACTCGATACTTCTACTACATAAAAACTCCATGCTCTCACACTGCTCACTGTTCACTATTCGTTGCTCTCACTGATTCCCACACTGCTCACACTGTTGACCACACTACTCACCACTCTGCTCTGCTCATAAATGCCCCCCATTAAAACCAGATTGAGGGCTCTTTGCTTGGAAACAAATCTACCTGAGAGTAGCGAATTTTTTGAAGAATTTTCAAGTGCCTTTGACAGACAGTAACCGTTTGATGTTAACCACTTCAAATTACTATTATCAGTGAACTGTTGGATGCCTCCAAGTTTGAAATAGTGATACCAATTCTATCTATAAACTTGATCCGGTATCGCCAAGCTAATGCTCGCCCAATTTACTCAATCCTTGTAAGAATAACCCTCCCAATCGAGGGAAATAGGTGAATCCTCGGCGAATGAGGCGGACCTTGATTATTTGCTTGAGGTTAGTAAAGCACACTTTGATGGTTTGCTTGAAGATAGTAAAACACCCTTTGCTTGAGATTATCTTCGTGGCATGCTGTCTCTTCTTGTTGTGTTGTGCACTGCCTATGAATAAATGGGTGAAGGGAGCTTAAAATAATGAAAATGATAATGTAATGTGAAAAGTTGGCATGAGAAAGGAATTAATATAGGAATCAAATTGATGGTTAATAAAAGTTGAATTTGTAAATTTCCATATAGTTTTATAAAATTTGTTTTGTTTTTTGTTTTTTTTAATTTAAAAAGATATTTAAAAATTTAAATAATATATTGAATAACTTTTTATGATTAGTTAACTGGTTGATTTGAATATATATATAATATATATATATATATATATATATTATATATATATATATATTATATATATAAATTATTGAAGATAAGATATAAAATGATAATAATAGTAAAATATGAAAAAAAATAAAATTATGTATATTAAATTTGTATTTAAATGTATGAACATTGATTTGATATATTGTAGATTGGCTTGGGGAATTTGATGGTCATCTAGTGTGAAACAATATATTCAAACATTTGCAAAAGTGAGGATTTTATGGTTATAAAATTGTCGCAGTAGTAATGGATGACAAATATTAACCACGAGTGAGGTAATGATTGGCTCATTGCTTATGATTGGCTCAATGCCTTTCCACCCTGTTCATTGGATCAAAATATGGTAAATTCAATGGATAAGATAACCGATCATAAGCTCACTTCTCAAAGGTTAATTTTTTCCAATGATAAACTTGATTGGATTTGGGTTTGTGTAGTGCATAAGTTGAATGGTGGTGGATGATTTTAGTTTAGTTATTTCCAAGGAACCAAGTCACTGATAATGCAAAACTTGGAGCAAAGGATGAATTGATTTGGTGTTGTCCAAGGTTTTTATTTTTAAGAAAGGATGTGTCATGATTGTTTCAAAAGTATATGATTTTCATTTTTTCCTTCTTTTTAGACATTTGATTTCTCACTATATGCATGCTTCTAGTTGTTGCAAGTATATGCATGCCTCTATTTACTGCAATTGTTTCTTTATGAAATTTAATGCTTTAATGAATGCTTCTTTGCAAACTTGTTATAAGAATACATAACACATATTTGATGTTGGAGTCAGTAATCATTGATTTTGGCTTATTTGCACAAATTTGATCCCTATTCGTGGTGAAGAAGAATAAATTAACTAATGTGGAAGCACACTTAATATTAACAAATCTCTCAATTTAGAAACGCCCACACACACACACACACACACAAATACACACTCCTCTTGTTGGCTCGAAATTTTAATGGAGAGAGACCATGGGTTCATATACAAGACACCAATAAAGGGATTTGCTCTAGTCTAGAATTACACTAACATTTTCACCTTACTTAATGAGAAAGCAAGGCATCTCACCCTAGGTGTGCTGATATTTAGAAAGGTAAAGGGATCACAGAGGGACATCAAGAGGTAACACAACAGACGATTCCATTCACACATTCATAATAGAAGTCCCCATTAATAGACATGTATTGTGCAAAAAACATAGATTCATAACATGACTAGGAAAAAAGAGAACATCCATATCTTATACAAAAGAAAATTTTAAAGGGCCCATTAATTTCATTAGAATTCATGGACACAGGACATTTCCGAAACTTCCCTTTTATTAATAGATAAGATCATCGATAGATCACATTAGCTTGGTCATTATAGTAGGAACATCAATCACATTACATGCTAAAGACTAGAAGGAGAAAGAAATGCATAGAAAAAGTTTTAATGGATTTAGTGGCAACATCTCGGCATAGGGTCCTCTGTCCCCCTTTTTGTCATCATCCCTTTAGATTTTATAGAATTTCCTGCTCACCTGATCTGCCCATTGTCACCTTGGATATCATGTCCATTCCTCTTCGGCGACTTCTATATCTCAGCCTCAACAACTCATTCCTACACCCTTATCTTCCTTTGGTAGTCTCTATGAACTCGACCTTAATAACTTCTTCCTTCTTCTTTTTCGCACCCTTCTTATCATCTTCAACGTCTGATTGTTCTTGGCTTATTTATTTCCTTTTCTTTGGAGGTCTTCTGTGTAACCACTTTATGGTTACACTCAGTAAAAATATGCCAAAATTATGTTCCCTAAAAAGGGAGGACCCAACGGGCCTCGACCATAATCTATTGACTCGTCCCCAAGTCAATTCTTTATTGGCGTTGCTGCTTCTACTTGTTGTTTTGCGCATGTTCCTGTGCTGCTTCTTCCTATGCCATAGGTACACCTTCAAACAATGGACCCAACTCGAGCACTGGCTATATAACATTGGCTTTGAAGTGAGAGTAGTTAGTGATCGCACACTGCTAAAAATTCATCAGAACAGTAGCCTAATCAATAATTGGCATGGTAAGTTCAACATTGGGGTCTTCTAGCTGTGCACTCATGAGGGAATTCCATTGGTTCTCAACTTCAGTGTTGAGCTACCACATTTTTTGAAAATGAGTCTGTGCAGGTGGTTTGAGGTCACGTAACATAACTTTAGTAGCATGAGAGGCTCCTTCATTCTGGTGGATCTACTTCCTCAATGAATCCGTCTGAGTCAACAAATCCTGATATTGGTCAAGATCGGTCGTGAGTAGGGCCTGATTAAAGAACTATCGGTCTTGTTAACGTAGCTCATATACAGACTTATTTTTTTTGGCATGGAATCCAAGCCAATCCTAAACCTGTTAGAATATTTCTTGCACATATGTAGTAATTTGACATAGAGATTCTTTAAGAGAAGTTGTGTCTGTGATTTTTTGTTTAATTTCTATGACATACTGAGTGGTTGGGTCAGGAAGCATTGTCTGGGTGGCTGCAATGGTGTGCTTTAGCTCCCGGTTTATAGAAACAAGTTCAATACATGTTTCTCTAATTTGGTCACAATATTCAGAAAGGGTACAAGTACAAAAATCTGCTAGTGCATTGGGCACCACTTCAGCAATAGTTGACCATGACTTCTAGAACTAGGCAATGATATCTTCGACCTTGTGCCACAATTCTTGCTTTTCATGCAAAAGATGATCCTGCTTAGTTGTAAGGGAAAGAATTTGTTGTTGTTGTTGTTCACTATAAATGACTAAGTTATTGTGCAGGACTTTTGCCTGTCGAGAAGAAAGTTGTATAAAATTAAGAAATTGAGATGATGACCAACTTTGAAGAGTATCAGACGAAATGAAACTAGGTAAGGGAAACTGTGCTTGTAGATGTGTTCCACTAGTGACAAAATTTTCAAAATGACCTTGTGGGGATGTTTCTCACTCTTGGCTCTGGTCACTGTGGAATTTGATGTGGATTTCTTCAACTATTGGCGATGGAAATGAGGTAATAAGGTTAAAATCCTATTCCACACTACCTAGGGTTTCTTGGTACTTGTTAGGATCTTTGCTGAGTTGGATGAACTGAGCTATTGTCAGTTCCAAGCTTGGCGTTGGAAGCAACAGATGTGATACAAGTACTGTGAAAATATCACCAGGGAAAGACTTACATCTAATACATTGGGTGTCTTCTTGGTAATGTCCTCAATGACTGAGTCAACCTCCATTTCAGTCTCGACAGTAAGAGGTTTACTAGTTTTTGGAGATTTAGAAGTGGTGGCAGAGGGGGATGTTGTATGTGGTGAAGGTTTGTGAGATAACAAAGAAGTAGTAGGTGTATAATGTGGGGGTTCCTCAAATATTTCAGCACTAGTGATAAACCCATGGGGTTTCTCATTAGTGAGGTCTACAATCTGGGACTTGTGAGGAGGAAAATGATTTTGAACTAAGAATGGAAAGGGTAGCGAAGTGAAGAGGCTCGTGAACTATTGGTTAAGTTGTATAGGTAGGGCCCATGGAACCCAGAGAGATGATTAACGGCCTGAGTATCTGAGGATCAATGGGAAAGCCAATGTGAAGATTAGAGGGAAGGGGCATGAAACTTACTAGGCGACTGAGACCTTCCCAAGTGCTACGAGCGGAGAAGCAAAGTCCTTGAATTACTTGAAGATGGGATTGAGGACCTCTTCATCTATGAGTTTCCTTGACGAGGATGGACTTTCCCTAACAATGAACGTGGAAACATTCCTTCAAATGAATACAAAGGCTTATTATCCTGGATTTTGCAGCCAATACCGGGCTAAAAGAGAAATTCATTGTGAAATGCCTCTTCAAAGAGGTACAAGGGAAACAACTTCATGTGAAAGGTATTTTCATTGACAATAGTGGGTCGAGGATAGGTGGTGTCGTGGTGAAGGCCAAACCATATGGAATGTGACTACTCATTGAGAAGTGGTCGCGGTATCTGGGAGGCATTTTCCAACGATGCTAACCATCTTGACATACCATCTGAAAAAATATGCTTCATTTATTTCCTTACTATTGGGATCCCCCAACGCCCTCCATGGAAGGTAGGTAAGGGCCAAAGGTTGATCATCTGAAACATAAGAAATATGTCACCCTTCAGGAGGACACTTCATCATGGAAATTGCCATAACCAAGTAGCCACAGATGAAGTATGTAGCCCACTTGTAGACATCCTAATAGGCCTCAAACATATTGCTTAATAAATAACTACACTAATTCAAATGTTCTCCATGGTTGTAAGCTTCGACAACCAAGATGGCATCTAAAGTGCTCTCCCCCTTTGTGTAGTGGCACATAATTTTCCCCGCTATAATATGACATGAAAATTTTATTGAAGGCCTATTAATCATGTCGATAATAGCTCCTCTACTGCCTCGCTAAGTAGCATACTTAGTGTAAATATTGTTCTCACTGGTATTCTTACCCCATTTGGATGTAGTTTGAAAGGTAGACGAGACATCTACACCTGCCATAGAAAACCCTGTTAACTTCTAAAGATCATTGGTATGTATTAGGTACTCTTGGTCAAGCCATAGGGATCCTCCATGTAGTTGAAGAATAAGAAACTTGGTCCACTTCATAATCGCTCCTGACATCCCGAAGACTAGCATATTTCTGAAATTCATTAATGTGGACCTCTGTAATGCCTAAAACATGACATTAAAACATGAGGAAAAACTACCATCCCAATTTGTTGATGGTTTGATGAAGACCTCCCACTTGAGTGTAGGGAAGTGGAATGAATTATAAAATTCATTATCAACTAGTGAGGCCTCCTCATACTTACTAAGAAATTCCTCCATCTCTGTAATTTGAGGAACTAGTGGAACTGTAGGGACAACAAGCTTAGACAGACGGGTCATGAATACAACTTGACAACCATAGAAAATATGCACAGGAGGCCGAAATTTAGACTGAAACACAGAAGGATTCAACACCAGAGCCATGATGAATGATACGACCAACCAACTCTAATGAAAATTCTTAGCATTGTCATGCATATTATATAAAAAGACTTGAAACGACATCTCAGACTAAACTGCTTAACTAGTAAATATGAAAAATTACCATATCCTATTCAAATCATGATAATAATGGTGACTATGATGCAACTTCAAGTGGATGATGCAAAAAATTCAAAAGGCGATTGATAATTATAACCAATTACTTCAGAATGATGACAAAACAAAAAAAGAACAACTAAAATTTGTCAAGGGAATAAAGGAAAGATTTTAAAACTAATGTGAAAATACTTTGGTAATTATTATAGATTTTGGCAGATGAGACAACCGACACGTGCTTCGCCCCAACCACAATCAATTGCAGTGGGTCGCAACTAACTAGACTAAAAAACCATACGCAAGTACATTTATTTGCAACTAAGTAACTAATATGATTAACTTGATCTCAAGCCTAACTATGACCGCCTTTTAGAGATCAAGCCAAACTATGATCACCCATCTTGGCAGAAAAATATCATCTAGTTGTGTAAGCTTAACATCTCCAGAATCTTGTACTTCTACAACAAGGAATGAACCCATCCAATGCATTTTTAACTTCCTAGGACGATTTACAAAATTGTTTTCATAGAGCAAGACCCAATCACCAATAGATAAGGACTTCTTCATTATATATTTTTCATGCCAGGCCTTCTGTCTCTCCTTTTCGACAATTTGGTGGAAATATTCCAAACATCTCACTTCATCCAACTCCCACAACTCATTCAACCATTATGTGATGGACTCATCCTCTGTCATTTTCGTAGCATGGGCAATAACGAGAATAGGAATAATGAATTCAACTAGTACCACAACCTGTCTCCCATAAACAAGCTGGAATGGAGTGTATTTATGAAACCACTTCATAGTGGTATTATAGGCCCATATCATAGCTGATACATCCTCATCCCAATCATCCTTGTTTGCAAAGCATATCTTAGTAAGCCCTTTCTCCAAAATCTTGATAAAAGCTTCGACTGTAACATTTTCCTACTGATGATAAGGGATGCTCTTGTGGTGCTGAATCATACAATTCCATAGTAGAGTATCAAGAATCTCGTTAATGAAGTGTGACCCTTGGTCACTAGTGAGGCTTCTATGACATCCAAATCTAGTAAGGATATTCTCAAATATGAGCCGCACAATGGTATTGATAGTATAATCCTTGATAGTCACAACTTCATCCCAACAAGTTAAGTAATTTATTGTGGTGATAATGTATTTGGCAAGCGAGTGTCGCATAAGAGGATTGATGAGACCCACAAAATCAATAGCCCACTTTTCAAATTTTTGAAGTGCTCGAACAAGATGTAGCAGAATTTCATCTTGTTGTCACTTCCAGAGACAACCTCAGATTGCTTACAAGACTAGTCCCTGATAACATCTAGATTTTATGTGTCTTATATCATCTTCAGGAAACCAAAGACATCACGTACATTTTATACACATATGTAAATACAAAAATACAATAAACAACATGGGTTGGTTCCTTCTTCCAAGGACATAAGCCATGTATTTCTGGTATCCTTTCACATATACAACTCAAAAGAATATAGGTATAAACTAGTGGAGGCCAAGTAGTTCGAGGACCTAGAGTTTAATCAAATTTTGCAGAGTAATGAAAGAAGAGAAGGAGATAGACTAACTCATCATATAGAGCTTGAAACATCAAGAATTCTACACTTTTCTGAGTTAAATATAGACATAATGGATGGAAGAGGATTGGATGTTGTGATCCAGGGAGCGCACTTTTAAAGATATAATCTCAAAGATACATATAGGAATGTGCATTAAAAAATCAATACAAATTAATATGTAAGAACATACGAAATATTTATGGCAACTACAATGACATGAAATCAAAGAGGAAATTTGAACATAATGGAATTTAATAGAGAGGTAACATATTGTAGTACTCAAAGGTTGGAATCACAACTATTTCATTTATATCTTGAAAGATGCAAATCTGGAAGTCAAATAGTTTTAGAAATAACATGTAGTTTTTCTTTATAATTCAGAACCATTTCTAAGTGTTTCTTCCTCCATTTTATAAGGAGAGGAAGAACAGGAAAATTACAAAATATCTTAGGCTGAACTTCCAGCTGCCTACATGATTAGATATCTTGGTGTGTTGGCTTTGTCGCCTCCAATTATTACAACAGAAAGATACCTTTCTTGGAAATAAAACAACATAAAAATATCAATAAAATACAATAAAACAGAATTCACAAGTGAACTGAAATGATGGTCCTGTAAATATCTCCATGCCACTCTTCTTTGCTGGCTTATGGTCCAAACAGGTTTTTGCTAAATCATGGCCAATGCTCTCTTAGTCGGTTCCCTGACGCTTTCGGTCTTAACAGTTTCACTTCTTCTCTTTCAGGAGGAGGTAGCGATCACCTGTAACAACTGTAACAGATTCATAACACAACTGCCAACTCACCCACCCTTCCAGACTCCTTGTAAAACACTATCAAAGCACTAAGATTCCTGGTGATACCATCTTATCGCTGAATCATAGGTTCTCATTATTAGCCCCTCTACACTTAAAAAACATTATAAAATGGGTGAGTCCTAATCCCCTTTAGGCCCCGTATGGTTTAACCCCTTTTTGCATTCCTTCTCATATGATCGAGGGTAGTGTCCTGGTGCTTACCCAAATATCAGAGATGGGTAATCGTGACTTTCCTAGTCCATGCCTCTGGTTGCACCCTCCTAACTTTTGTGATTCTGATGAGCTTGGACTGTCGATTGATGATTTGTGAGATGACATCATATTTTGCCACGTGTTACCTTGTGAGTGGTGACACATGTCACCCTATTTTGGCCCCTTATGACCCCTAAAAACACCAAATCTGCAAGCCACGTGTCCTTTGTATTGTCATGTCATGATGACGTCGTACTTCACATGTCTTTATCAGATCCAATAGTGTTTTTCCATGTGGTCCCACTGGAAGAGAGAGAATGAGCCTGCCTGCCCTTGGTTTTTTGATGAATCTATTTGTTAATCAATTGGCCCTTCCCCGGTGATTTACACTACCATATCACAACATCACGATATCAAAGTTTTTTAGCGTTGTCACTTCATCGACACTCTGATTCGCCGATTTGCGATACAGTTTGCCAGTATCTCTTGACTGCCAGGACCTCTGATTTGCGATTTTTGATATCGGCACTCACTTGATAACTGATCTCACTGCCCTCCCCTACTGCTACTAGAAACTCCAATTGTGATTTGCGATGAGCCTTACCCTTTGTCTCTTTCTCTTTGTTTTTTGGCTTTCAAAGGGTAGCTTCAATTTTCTCTAACTTTTGATCCAGAAGTCCATTTTTGGACTTCCATGTACCATTGGAAATCTTATTCTTAGCACTATCCATTGAAGAGGGTTCGATTTTGCTTTTAGATATTTTGTGGCTTGGAATATGGCTACAAACGTCTCGTTTATTTATTCCTCTTTGTACAACTGGAACTTTTTTTTTAGAAGGTGACAACATGTCCCATCATGATGGTCTACCAACCCACTGACAAACATCACACGTCTTGGCATACTCTTTCATGTCCTTGAATAGAGTAGGCTACTAGAGTCTTGCTTGCAGGAATTTCCTTACAGTGGCTTCCCCCTACATGTCCTCCCGCAACCATAGAGTGGCACTCCCGTAGCACACTCTCTTTCTCATGGTCTAAGACACAATGCCACAAGATCTGATCTAACCTCATTTTGTACAATTTCCCTTTGATGCGATGATAATCTAAGCTTGAACCACCATATGCCTCTTCTGGATCAATGTGTAATCATCAGGTCACTTACCAGTGGCTAGAAACATTATGATGTCTTCCATATAGTCGAGGACCGTCTCCACCCGAAATAAGTCTACATCAAGAAACTGGTCATCCACTGACCCCCCCTACTTCTCTCGACTCCAGCCTAGAAAGATGGTCAGGTCCCACATTAGTCTGACTTTGCTTCACAATGAATTTTAATGTGAGCTACTATAATAACAAAATCCATATGTATATTCTTCCTTCTAGAATAAGATTTTTTACCAAATACTTCAACGCATAATGGCCAGTAAAGAATTTGAATTGTCCTCTAGGTAGATAGTGCCTGAACGTCTAGAGAGAGTATACCATCCCAAGAGCCTCCCTCTCTGTGGTGGTATAATTCTATTCTACCGTAGAGAGATTCCTATTTGAAAAATAGATAAGGCGATCTAGATTTACCTCCCCTGTTTAAGCCAAAATGGCTCCTAAAGCAATCCCCGAAGTGTCTATATGCACATGAAATTCCTTATTCTAGTCGGGGTAGACTAGAATCAATGGATTGGAAAGCTTCTCTTTTAGAGTATCAAATGTAGCATCACATTCAAAATCCCACAAAAATCACTCGAATTTCTTCAATAGCCTTTCTAGAGGAGTTGTGATAATGGCGTAGTTGCGAATAAATCCATGGTAGTACCTAGTGTGTCCTAGGGTCGAACACAATTACTTGACACGGGTAGGTAATGACATGTTCAGAATAGTTGTGAATTTGGTTGAGCCTACACATACTCCATCCTTGTAGACAATAAAAGAACCAAAGGAAATAACAAAGATACATTTCTTCAAATTAAAGGATATTTGTAGTTTCTGACAATGATTGAACATCACTTGCAAGAGACTGGAATGCTTCTTCAACACGTTGTATATTATCCAGTCGTCCATATAAACTTCTAAAATATTGTGAATGTACTCTTGAAAGGCTATAGTAACGATCCTTGAAAATATTTTTGCAACATTTTTAAGGCCAAAGGGAATCAGATGGTAGGCACATGAGCCCCACTCAGTTGTGAATGTGATCTTACACTTGTCCTCCTCAATAATACACACCTAGTGATATCTTGAAAATCCATCAGTGGAGGAGTATGCTTCAATACCAGCAACATTTCAAAGACATCATCACTGGACGAAATAGGTAATGGGTGATGCATGTAGGCATTTTTAAGGCTTCGATAATATACACACACTTGAATATTATCTGAATCCTTCTTAATCCTGAATGACAATGGGACTAACCCGCTCAAATTCATTAGCAGGAAAAATGAGGTCGATTGCTAGCATCTTATCAGTTTCTCTCTTTACCTTCTCCTTTACTCTGGGTTTTAGTCTGTATGGTCGATGTTTCATAGGTATGGTGTCTGACTTTAGAACAAATTTCATTTCCCCAAAATCTCCCTTAATTCCCTTGAGTTCCACAAGTGACGCAGGAAAAAGAGCTTCATAATCCTTTAGAAGGTCAAAAATATCATTTCTACTCTGCTCATCCATGTAATCACCAATATAAGCTAAAATAGGTCTTTCCTTAGTGCCAATGTTGTGCTTTCACAACTTCAGTGGCTCTAGATGCAGAGCATCTGTGACAGGCCCATCCTTTATATCCTGCTCCCCTTATGATTCCGTGAATGCTAAGTGCCTTAGTTCCTCTAAGTCATTGTCATTGGGGTCTCTATTTACCTTCCTGTAAGAGACAACATCATTGAATCCCGATTCATATATATGATCAAAAATATCTTGGCTAGAATAATCCTTAATAGGCCTCCCTATGGAGAAAAAACCTTCTTACTTGCTTTCAGGGTTGCCGTAATATTTTCATCCTCATCAAAAAAAGATAAATCCTTGGAAAATTGGGCTACCATTAGTTCCCATGCAATTGTTTTTCTCCTCATTTCCTCCCTTACATACCAAGCCCATAGAAATGTTCCCAAGGTATGGATAAATTGATGCATTCACAATGCTTCAAGTAATCCTTCCTTCATCCTCTTGGTCCTGTAATTCTGAGTGTGTTTCTTCGGATCAATGTGTCCTTCATACTTAAGAATATTAGCTAAATAGTCCCTTGGGCCACAAAAATCACTCAGTAAAGAAGACATAACAAATTCCCATCCTCAAAGCTAGTTACAATGAGCTCCCCACCACCTCATTGGTGTTGCTTGAAGGGAAAAATATGATAAGGGGATATATTGTGTTTCTTCAACTTCCAAAACAATTTCATTAATGAAATCAACAAGAAACCCCATACCATTGAGAGTAGGATATTTCGTACCTCAATACCAATCCAACGGGCACAGTGGATAGTTGCACATCTTCTAGCATGTAACTCATGACCTCCTTGTTGCCAGCCGTCCCATGCAACCTCTAAACCAACCTTTGTGCTTTGAGTGCTTCTCCAACTAATGGAACCATCAACTATGGGGTTGATATAATCCTCCTTCTTTCCTTTAGTGAGCTAGTATATTTGGTCCAGAAGACTAGATTCCTCCCTATCGTCCACTAGTTCTGTAAATCTGGGAACTTGATAAGGATCTACGGTGGAATCACTCTAATCCCATCCATTTCAGAAGTAAATGTTTCCTTGTTTAGATCATTTACACCATATTTCTCAAAGGCCCAATCTATTCTTAGTAGTGAAAGATAGGGGTATTTTTGTCCCATAATGTCTATCACCTCAAAGTATGCATATGTCTTCACCCTTGCAATACCCACATCAACATCCAACAAGAAGAATACAATATTGATTTTCCATTCGTAACTAAATTGTTGAAAAGGCCAATTTTGTTTCCCTAGGGCTTTCAAGATCTTTCTTGGTAGGATGTTAACATCAGAGCCCAAATATAGCATAGAATCCTTGATTTGGAACCCTACAATCTGAGCATCGACCCAAAATTCCCTTCCAATCCTCCTGTTATTTCATCGAACTCATTTGGAGTGCCTTTCCAACAAATTTTCAAAGATAACTCGCCCCAAGAGCTCTGCATCCTTAACAACAGTCTTGAGTGTTTTTTGCAACTGGCTTGACATCTGCTCATCACCCATAATTTGTAAGAATAAATTAAACCATTCCAACACAGGTTGGTTCATGTCTTGTGATGGCCTCAAGTTCTCTAACCTTGATTTCTCTGGTCGTTCTGATTAAGGTTTAAGGGATGGTGCCAACTACTTGAAAATTTCTGCCGCATCACTATAATATTCTTTTTGCTTCTTAGAGTCGTATGAACTCTTGCGTGATGCAGGTCTGGTCACTATTGGTTGCTTAGGGACACCCAAGTCTGCTCTGATTTTCTTCCCCCTTGAGTGATTATATTGATATTAGACATAGGGATTGACTCGAGTTCTCAAGGCTCTACATTGATCAAGTTAGATCCTCTCTGTGACTCTGATCCTCCCATCTAGCCATCAAGTTGGATCAGTCCTCTATTGCATGTGTGTTCTACCTGCATTGTGAACACCAAGGCCTTCTTGGTAACAAAAAATCATGGGTGATGTGTCCCTCTTGGTCATAGTTATAGAAATGTATTGGACCTCTTCCTCTAGTACTTAGCTCCCTTGTTCCTTCACCTCCTCACCCTCAAGGATCTTCATTTATTCTAAAGGAAGAACAATCCAAGTGATCAACCAGAGCATCCAAAACTCTACACTGATCTATGTGATGAGTTGGTGACTCACAAAATTTGTAGAAGACATTGTTTGGGAAACTCGAGTATTTTTGTAAGATAATACAAAGGTGGAGGGAGGTGTCCATACGCACGACATCTTTCACAGTACTCAACTGAAGATGCACTTTACTAGCTGGGGAAAACATGAAACTAAGTACAAGCTTGGTGTAATCTATGCGTACCACCTTTCGCAAATATAACAGTGGAAAAGGGTGGAGAGGGACTTGTCATCATGGAGGATGTACTTGATCCCCTCATTCTTGGGAACTTTGTAGTGTGATGTCATTCAACATGGAATTTTGTGCACCACACTTGAGGTCGTACTAGTGGTGTATGGTGCATATCTTTTAACTTCTCAGTTAGATCAACAATCTGATGTTGTAGTTCAATGAGGGAAGGATAATTGGAAATAGATCCCCCTCGGTGCTCATGTGGGTATCCTGCCATAGCTTCAATCTTGGTTGGTTGTTCCACTGCATCCCTAAGAGTGTCGATCTTATGTTAAGTCAACGGTGTCTGGGTTAATGGAAACAAAGCCTTGATGAACCAATCTCATTGTGGATTGGGATCGATAAGGTAACTCAACTTGCCAATAACATCCTTAAACCATTGCATCATCTCCCATGCATTTTCTCCTTCCCATTGCTTGATCACCCACTAATAAGACAACCCATGTTAATTTTTCTGGGAAAGTTTAAATTCTTGAACAAATTCCCGCCAAACCTCATATATTGAGTGATTTTGGTGTAGAGAAAACCACTTAATGAACCACCTAATATCCCCCTCTTTCTCAGGGTGGTTTAAAACTAAATGATTTTAGTAGCATCTAGATTTTGGCGAGCTCTCCATATGGCTTTGCACAAGTACCAATGCTTCTCAACATCTTCACTACCTCATCTCGAGAACTCAAGATACCGAGTAAATGAACCTACCACGTTACCATCCATTCTCGATTGACTAATTGATACAAGTATGAACCCTGAGAACCAAGTTGCAAAGATCTTGGAGAACCTCAATGAAAACTACTACCACTACCACTAGAAGTACATGTTGTGTAGATATTGTGTACTTTTTAAACATTTATGACTTTAACTAACTTTGAAAGAAAATGTGCAGGTATTGATAATGTACCAGGGGAAGGTTAGGGGAAGTTCTACCTGTGCTGTTGGGAAATGAAATGTTACCTTCAGGAGACACATCATCTTTAGAAAATAGTCCCCTCATCACAAAATGCATGTCATCATCAGGAGAGTTGTCCTGACTTGCTACTATGACTATAGGCCCCGATCCTTCTGGTGTCTATTCTTTATGGTACATGGTGATCTTCGTTGCTTCCCTCTATCCATTCCACAACACTTGTTTCGACCCCTCCTATTTAGCTAGGACTCGCCCTGTCACTGCTCTACACTTTCCACAACTCCAACTGTCTTGATCACGCTTCCCGCGACATCGAACTACTAATTTCCACTCCTATTTGGTGTATTTCTTTCTGTTGCCTTTGGATATGATTCAAAGTTTTCTCCCAACATTTATCAACAATCTACACCCTCTTTTTTGCTCTCAAATATCGAGCCCTCTACAAGTGATCTATATCTATTGGATCAACATCTTCTTCTCTTGCAACTAGGTAGAATTTCTCCCCCAGATCCTACCCCCAGTACTTAGAGTTTAAATAAGCATCGTTTGGTGTTGTAACAATAATAAGTTATCTTCTACCATAAAAAAATTTGACCCAGAGGGGGATCTCCTTAACCAACCTTCCTTGCAACCTCGATCTTAACATAACTTCCACTTTGGAAAAGGACATATGGTTTCCTGTAGCGAATGTGATGAAATAGCTCTCTAGAGTTGCCTGTACCCAGAAATTGATGGCTCTTGTCAGTTTTTTATCTATCCTGTGTAGATCATCTATATCTACAGGGGTCTAGGTACAAGAGGATCTATGCTGATTTCCATATCCCCCCTTCACCTGCAGCCTTCGCAACCAATTACAAATATTTTGAGGGAACTTGCACCAGAATATTTCGTAATGGTCACTAGCAGGTTTAGAGTGAAAAACTTCTTACTTTACCTATTTCACACTCTTCTAGCATAATTGCGCTTTCTGGGAAACAAAGAAGTCCACCTTCTCATGCCACCAATCCTGAAGATCTCCATTGAGGATCGTCGACACCATGATCCAAATACCTTCAAGAAAATTTGGGCCCCAGCAACATAACCATTTGTTGGCTCAAAATTTTAATCAAGGAAAACCCTAGGTTTGGGGATAGGGAACCAACAAAGTGATCCATTGTAGTCTAGCATTACGATGACTTTTTCACCTTACTTAATGAGAAAACAAGGCATCTCACTTGAGGCGTGCCGATACTTAGAAAGGTAAGGGATCACATAGAGGCATCAAGGGGTAACACAATAAACAATTTGGTTCACACATTCATAATAGGAGTCCCCATTAACAAACATGTATCATGCAGAAAACATAGATTCACAACATGACTAGGAAAACAAGGAGCATCCATATTTTATACAAAAGAAAATTTTAAAGGGCCCATTGATTTCATCACAGTTCATGGACGCATCACGTTTTCGAAACTCCCCTTTTATTAATAGATAAGGTCATAGATACATCACAATAGTTTGGTCATTTCAATAGGAGCATTAATCACATTACATGTTAAAGCTCATAAGGAGAGATAAATGCACAAAACAAGTTTTAATTGATGCAACAGAAGCATCTCAATATAGGGTCCTCTGTCCCCCTTTATGCTATCATCCATTTCTAGATTTTCCTGCTCGCCTGATCTACCTATTGTCACCTTGGATATCATGCCCATTCCTCTTCGACAACTTCTGTAAGTCGATCTCAACTGCTCGTTCCCAGGACCTTATCTTCCTTTAGTAGTCTCTGTGAACTCCACCTTAACTATTCCTTCCTTCTTCTTTTCCACACCCTTCTTTTCATATTTGACGTCTAACTATTATTGGCTTATTTCTTTCATTTTCTTCAGTGATCTTCCGCACAACAACTTTTTGATCAAAATTGGTCAAAATATGACAAAATTATGTTCCCCAAAAATGAAGGACCCAACACCTCTTACAATTAACTTTAACTCTATTATATAGAGTTTGTAGCTAGATTGTTATTAGATCTAACTATTTCCTAGTTTAGGGGGAGAGGTTAAGAGAATATCTCAACAATCTATAACAACTCACAAACTAATTTTCCACTTTGGAATGTGAATTGTTACATTAATGTAAGAATTAATTTGAAAAACCCCTCTTAATTCTTACATTATAAAAAACTAAAGCTTGCCGAAATCACATACATTGAATATGTAATGAGAAACATAATAAAGCGTTATTCATGTTCCAAAATCAGGTTGATCTCTATCAAATTGTCTTGTGACCCTTGTAAAGGTGTATTTTCCAAGTTTAATTCTTGAATTCTTAGATTCCACTTCCTCAAACTCCTGAATCACAAATATTCAAAAGTCAATTACTGAACAACAATCCACATGTTATTCCATTACCTCGCTAGTATACTACAATCCACATGTAGATCTCTGCAAGTAATGAGGGATACTTCTTGAGATCCACAAGTTCCGAACTAACTTGACAACCATCGATACTAAGCTTTTAACTTATTTGTTCCCATTTAAAAAAGTTTGAGAGATACCATTCCTTCATTGAACTCATTAGCATGATCAAAATCTGGTGTATATTTACCAATGGCTATATTTGTTTATTCTTTTTGTTACCCTTTTAAAATATCACCGACACAATTTTGCAATTCCATGTATGACCAATTTTTTTTGTAGTAGTGGTATTCATCTTCACTCTTATTTTTCATTCCCATCATCTTGTCTGAAAATAATGTAGCTTTTTTTAGAATAATCTTTTTTATCTCTTACATTTAGCATATTTTCCTATTCCAAAAATGTTGCTATCATTCCATCCATGTTTGTGAGGACAACTTAAAGGTTGATTATTTAACAATTTTATTTTGCAGCGTCGTCTTTGACCTTAGCAACAACTTTTTCTAACCACATTATTAGAGACTTCGAGTTATTTATATGAATAGATATACATGTCTCATTATTCATTTCAAATCTAAATAATTGTAATTTTAAATAAAAAATTGCATTTACAACTTTTGCACCAAACAATTGATTCAAATGTACCATATCTCTTTAGATGGTTTTTTGAGACCCAAATGATGTAACTATGAATTTGAAAGAGCAAGTTTGATACAGGATTATCTTTGTCATCTCTACTTTCCCATTCAACCAATTTTTTGGAATCTATAGGAATTTCTATGTCTTTCACTATACCCCTCAAATTTATATTCATCAATTGCATTGTACTTTTACCTTTCATGTATAGAAATTGAGGCCACTAATTTTTTTTAATACTTTGAGCTCCATGGTCAAATGAAAAAAATTAAAATCCAAACAAAAATTACCTTGTAAAAATTTAACAATGATCTGAGTTTATGAAGGGACTGAAAAGAAATACAAATTACTAACCAAAAACATAAAGATACAATGAAACTAATTAATTTCAATTAAATAATGGAAAATGCTGAAAACTATTTACAAGTCCAATGAAAGCAAACTAGCTCGAATGATGGTAGCTTGTCTCTAAGAAGAGATGTGATGACTACACGCATTCCTGAACTATGTTACAATGAGGCTCTAAGGCCTTATATTATGAAGAAGCAATGATAAACCCTAAACATCCAAAAAACTAGCCCTAGGAAATAAAGTGCCAAAGGCTTATGGGCCCCAATGGGGTAAGTTGGGATGTCAACTTCCTAGGGTTGTAGCTTTGACATACGATCTTCATTTGGCACACATGATAGCCCATAAGAAATGTTTATCTAAGGAATAAAATTTCTGACTATTGATGAAAGTCATAGAATTTATCAACTCGTTTCCCCAAAAAATGCCATTTAGGGCGTGAAAATGGCTCTAGAAGTTCATGACCTAAAAACTGCCAAAAATATAAATTGTGACGTGAAATAAAAAATTTTGTCATCAACTAGGTGGAATAGGTGGCTGGAAATTGATATCCATCTAGATTAGTTCTCCTCCCTTGGGAAGAAATGGTATTCATTGCATTGAGTTCCTCCATTAGATGGGGAAATTTGTTCTGAAGCTGGTCCCTCATGAGCCACTTGCCTTGGTGTAGATGTTGGTCTACCTTGAAAATCCAATACATTTGGATTGTATGCTGGTGAGTGCTCTTAACTCGCATGTCAACAATCCGATCAATTTTGGCCTCTTCAAAGCAATCTGGGTTGAGTTTTGGTGGAGCCAACTAGTCTATGATTTGTGATGTGTCCAACATTGATGGATAGTATCACCAAAGTCAATCCATATTAAGCATTAGGTGTAGGAAAAGGAAGGGGAAAATTCTTAGTTTGAAATAATTTCCCCCTACAACCTTGGTGATGGTGTAAGGCCCATAGTGGAGTGGGTGAAGCTTCTGACGAGTCCTTGCAAGGTGTTATTTCTGCAAATGTAACAATACCTTGTCTCCCACTTAAAACTTATGTGCCACCCAATGTTGTTCATGTTAATGTTTGTACTTAGCATTAAATTTTTCCATGATATCAAGGACCTGCTAGTGGATGTGTTGAATTCATTCAATAAAATTGGTAGCTTTGTCAACTTCAGAATGGACATGTGTAGATTCAACTTCTGTAGTTGTAAAGGAAAATGCGACATCAATGGGACCCAATGCTTAAAATCCCATGCCCATCAGAAAGGGTCTGTGGCTAGTTGACCTATGTAGAGCTCTATTGTAGTTTTGCTAAATATAAGGGAGAGTCTCATCGCATGTGCATGGATGCTTGGAGTTGTACATGCATAAAACGTGCACAAGCATAACCTTTGTTTGGATCAGTTTGGGGGTGGAAGAAAGTTGATTTCATGAGTTGGGTGTCCAATAATGACTAGAGGCTTGACTAGAATGTGCTTAGGAACGTACTATCCCGATATGATATGATGGTCTGTGGGATGGAAACATGTACCCATACCCATTTGAATAAGATCTTGGGAGTGGCTTCTTTTGTGATACTCTTTTTGCAGACAATTAGAATTTCCATCTTAAAAAATCTATCATCGACCAAAAACACACAATCATCACGATGCTTAGTAGCAGGAAGACCAAACATATATTCCATCAAGATGGATTCCCAAGGCTAGCTAACAGTAGGAAGAGGGGTGTATAAAATTGCTTCTTAATGGTTGGTTTGTGATCAGGTGATCAATTTTATGCTAAAAAATGAAAGTGCCTAGAAGTTATTGAAATCAATGCCAAATTGGAATGCCCATTGTTTTGAATCCAACAACGTTCGTTTCACCTCAATATGACACTAGATGCTCAAGTTATTACACATTGACCATTCTCTCAACTAGGCAAAAAAATGGCAATTTGGGTGTTTGACTATGTTTTTTAGGGCCGATGGCAAGTTGCCACTTGGCCTCCCTAGAGTGGTCAAATTTTCTTGAGTTCTGATTGGTTGTTGGTGTTTTTCATGGGCCAATAACTAGGAGCCACGTGGGCCAATGGGTTGCTACCACGTGGTCCCCCAAGAGCATATTAAAATTATCTATGGGCCAAACTGCCTCCCACAGGAGTCAAACATGGGACAGGATGAGCACAATTCAAGCACCTTACCACTAGGATGCATGGTGGTTCTTAATATCCATAGCGCCCAACTTTTATCTAAGGTTTGTGTAATTTTTATTTGGGGAAAGGGGCCAAGGGCGTTAGCCCCCAACCACCCCACACCCACGAGACTGCAGGTAGGGGAGCCAAGGGCTAGGGCTTAGCCCCAGCCCGAGGTCCCAATGCCATAGCAATACAGTCCACCAGACCATACCCTAGAGCCAATAGAGTAGAGGCGGAGGAAAGAGCCCTAGCGCAGGGTCATAACCACCACATATAACCACATGCGCAAGCTTTGGGGTGCTAAGCAGAAGGAACTTCAATGGGGGACTAGCACTAGGCCACATGGCCCTTATGTGACCACAACACGAAGAGTGGGGTGTAAGGTAGAAAGTGCCAAGGTGTGGTGGCTAGCCCCAAGTCTGATGGACCACAAAGTGACCGTGTGCCAGAGGAAAAGGGGCCCGATGGGAAGGGTAGGTGGTTAACATGGCCCTAGGTCCCAGGGCACCCCATGTAACCATTAGTTTGGAGTTAAGGGCTACGTTGGTGAGGTCAGTCATCAAGGTCCAGCCCGCAACCATATGTGCCCACAAAACCCTAATTTTCGGTCTCAAGGGGTTAGAGGTTGAATTAAAGTTCTAACAAAATGCACCAACAGAGGGCAGAATTGTAGTTCCGTTAGCAATATTCGGGGCAAATTTGTAAGATAGTTTGGCAGAAGGGAGAATTTGTAGGATGGTTGATAGTCAAGTTCATGGGAGAGCTTGGAAACTCATAATTTTTTGAGTTTTTTGTAGAAATTCCTAATGTAGATCACCTGGTAATGCAATGTACTAAAGCAAAACACTTGATCTAATTCTACAAACAATTTAGCAGAAGCTTAATTGAATATGAGAAACATCAATAAGAACACATATAACTGATAAGAAGGAATCAATCACACATAACAAAGAAGAATTTACCTGGGGAAAGCCTCAGCCTAAAACTCCAACTCTGTATTATCATACAAGTGGAAATATAGCAAGTATTACAAAATGAATTAGCTCCAAAGTTATCCTACTCTCTCTGCAATACCTCTGCTACTCATAGACAGTCAAAGGCCTCTATCTAACCTCTAGTTTGCCCTCCAAGCCTCCTATTTCTTTGCGCAATTTTAATTGGGGTCTAGTGCAGCCACTTGTGTGAATTGGCCTCTTCACACAGTCACTAACCTCTGATCCAACTACACAGTCCTAAAGGAGATAAATCCTCGACATGGATGAGCTTCCTTTATAGGAAAAATATTCATCCAATTGAAAGTAAACTGTCCCTTATTTGATCTCAATTGGGTCTCTATCTGAATTGACATGCACGAGTTATTCATGAGAGAATCTTCAGTTATCTGAAGTGCAACAGTTATATGCAAGCATGCATTAACTAACCGAACTTACTTAATTTAAACAAAGTGTTTAAATCAAATATAACTGGACTTGACTTAGTTAACTGAGCCAACTAATTACTACTCAAATTAGAACTCATCCTTATCTCTTTAACTGATGGATAAATTCCTCAATTAATAGATAAACTGTTGCATGTCCTCAAACAAACTTCATGCTTGATTTTTCACAACTAATTAACTCATGGAGAATTAATTAATTTATTTTCAAATAACTGTTAAGTTCAAATTTAAATTTTACTTCCTATTTTTTAGTCCAGGGACTGACTAAAATAGGGATCCATCTTGAACTACTAAAAATAGAATGATATTTTTAGCACTTCCATTTTTCATTCCCTGTTGCTCAATCCAACATTGGTACCCAAACTACTATTTTTAGCATTCTTTGTTGCCATTTTCAACACTCCCTCTCAACAAGAGATGCTTCAACTTGAACCTGATCCTATACCTATGGAATGTTTTGCATGCAACATTCCTACCAAGTGTGGTTGCTCCAGCAACTCTAGAAACAAAAAAAACTCCCAACTGACCTCTCTGTTGGGCTAGAAACATACTTTGATGTTGAAGCTCTACCTGCTACTGACAAGTGCTCCCTCTTTGAACTCTGAGCTACTACAACACTCCATGCATCTCGCACTGTTACAAACCTCTCTGTGCTATCCTGCACTGGTTTAACACTCTTGTGCCTCTCGCATTGTTGCAGTGTGCTAGCTCTACACAGTCCTAGGACTCCTACATTGTAGCTCTCTCTACCGCTCCATCTGCATCTGTCTCTACCCACTTAAGCAGTCCTGCTACTCCTCGTCGGGGCTCATGTAGAAAAGTCGAATTAAAGAGGTTAGGTACCTCAAGGATCCTGCCCCTCCTCCTTGGGACAATCACTCCACATCGCCCCACCTCCTATTTGGAGGTATGGCTGCATGTGATCCCTCGGCCCACCTAGCTCGAAGTTCCCCCCTACTCGAGGTCTCTGCATGAGTAGATGTCTCTACTCGATCTCCTCTCATCTTCCCCTATTGTGGCTGCTCCACAACCTCCTAAAGCTGCTGCATCAACCATGGCTTCTCCACAATCATCTGAGACTTCTTCTGGCATTGTATGTTGAGAGGTAATATACTCTCCCTCTCAACCACCAAGTATCTAACCTTTGCCTTGCTCCTCAAGGCTTTTCATGCATCTTTTACCTCAAGTGCTTATAGGTTCTTAGCTAGCACACCAATCTGTTTCATATTTCCCGCCGTTATGAAATTTTCTGGAAAAAGAGCTGATTTTAAATTAGCGATATCTCCCTCCTCCAAACTCCGATTCAGCCGATTTTGTTTTTTGATTTTGGGTATTTTTCTGCAAGGAATCCAAATCTACCATTTGTTTCTAAAAATTTTGTACTGAAATTTTCAGATCTTCTCTGCAAACTCTTGGCCCAAAACTCAAAACTTTGAAATCTCCTCTCAGTATGCTATTCTCTCCTTTGATCACCTTTTCTTTGATACCATGTAAAATTTTTCTACAAATCAGCTAGCTCCAATACCATGTAGAAATTCCCACTGTAGATCACCTGGTAATGCAATGTACTAAAGCAAAATACTTGATCTACTTCTACAAACAATTTACCGAAAGCTTAATTGAACATGAGAAACATCAATAAGAACACATATCGCTGATAAGAAGGAATCAATCACACATAACACAGAAGAATTTACCCGGGGAAAGCCTCAGCCTAAAACCCCAACTCTGTATTATTATACAAGTGGAAATATAGCCAGTATTACAAAAAGAATCAGCTAAAAAGCTATCCTACTCTCTCTGCAATACCTCTGCTGCTCATAGACAGTCAAAGGCCTCTACGTAACCTCTGGTCTGCTCTCCAAGCCTCCTATTTCTTTGTGAAATTTTGATTGGTGTCCAGTGTAGCCACTTGTGTGAATTGGCCTCTTCACACACTCAATAACCTCTGATCCAACTACGCAGTCTTGAAGGAGATAAATCCTCATCAGGGATGAGCTTCCTTTATCAGAAAAATATTCATCCAACTAATAGTATATTGTCCCTTCTTTGATCTCAACTAGGTCTCTGTCTGAATTGATATGCATGAGTTATTCATGAAAGAATCTTCAATTATCTGAAGTGCAGCAGTTATATGCAAGCATGCATTAACAAACCAAACTTACTTAATTTAAACAAACTGTTTAAATCAAATATAACTGGACTTGACTCAGTTAACTGAGCCAACTAATTACTACTCAAATTTGAACTCATCCTTATCTCTTTAATTGATGGATAAATTCCTCAATTAATAGATAAATTGTTGCATGTCCTCAGATAGACTTCATGTTTGATTTTTCACAACTAATTCACTCATGGATAATTAATTAATTATTTCAAACATCTATTAAGTTCAGATTTGAATTTTACTTCCTATTTTTTAGTCCAGGGACTGACTAAAATAGGAATCCATCCTGAACTGCTAAAAATAAAATGTTATTTTTAGCACTTCCATTTTTCATTCCCTGTTGCTTAATCCAGCACTGGTACCCAAACTGCTATTTTTAACACTTCTATTTTTAGCATTTCTTGTTGCCAGTTTCAAGATTTTTATCCAAATTGAGCTCACAAAGAGGCTACTTAGGGGTTTTTGAATGTTATGAATCCATTAGTAACCTCTAATTTCTGATTTGAGCACATCTGTAGAGTCTTTTTATAGGTTTGAGGCTAATGGTGTATGGATCAATTAGGGTTTGAAAACAGTTCTGCAAGGTGTTTGAGCATGGAGAAGGCCTTATAGGGGTTTTCTCACATTCAGAAGTCTACTGCAACAAATGTAACTTGAAGGGTTCAACTTAGATTTAACTTTTTTTAACATGAAGTTATTTTTGTGTGCTTCATTTTGGAATTGAAGTATGCACATGCTCATTTTAGCTCATTTCAGTTGGAGTATGTCATCTTTGTAGAAGATGCTTTGTGTTGCTACTGTTTGTGAGAGTTATTTGTAGGAGAACATTACCTTGTAGGGGTAATAACCACATGTTTAGCTACAAAAAAATTTATGTACTTCATTTTATACTGAATATATCAGTGGTCTAGTCATGTTGATATGCCCAAAGATGTATCGTAGGAGGGGTGAACCTCGTCAACAAACCTTTTGTCTTCCTCTTCATTATGCCTTCATGGATTATGTGCATTATGTTCATTATGTTCAGTTACATATGAAGACTAATTCATGATTGAATTGACATTGAACAACCTATTGTTTAAAGACCATTTTTATTCTTGCAAAGAGTTGACACCTACTCTAATTTCATATTAGTTTGGTATCAGAGCACAAGTTGACCAAGTTCCAAGAATGGGCAAAAAAAAGAGTCTTCAAGACCTAAAGGAGCATAATTTAGCTCTTTAGATGGAGAACATAGAATTGAGAAGGATGTTAGAGATAGCTAAAGAGGAGAAGAGACACATGCACTTTGTTTCACGACAAGTGCTTGATGAGCAAGTTGAAGAAAGTTCTACTCTTGTACCAGCAACAAAAACCTCCAAAATGAAGCCAGTATGTGGTCATGGTTCAAACAATGATTTTGGTCCATATGCGGAAGATGTTGCATGTACATGTTGCAAACATCTTCAAGAATCACACCATATGCTAGTGGATAAGAGTGGGTGGCTAGAGTCATCTACAAGTTGGTCATCATCGTCATCATCAAAAGTTGAGAAGATGAATGAAAAATTTAAGGAGGTAATTAGCATATCAAGTTCCACTCCTTCTGTTCATATGCATAAAAACTCTTTTGTAGCATTTTAGCAACAAACCAAGGGCATAGGTATGAATTTGTTTTCCAAGATGGGATATGAAGGTCGAGGTCTTGGAAAAAATGGTCAAGATATTACCAATCCAACTATGGTTGAGGTAAGACCGAAGTACCAGGGATTGGGATATAGCCGAAAGGAGTTTGGAGAATTCTCCAAATAGCTTGAGTTGCATCAAACATATGAGCATGAGATACCACTACCTTGTGACAACCGTCAAATTTATAACTCTAAAGACAGGTATAACTCTCAATAATGTTTTCCAATGCATGAAAATTTTGAATACTTGTGGAATCAGTACCCTTGTACATTTTGTGATGCTTTTGACCATTGTGTGGCTCATGTATGTGAGAAACATATGATAATGGTTAAACAAATGAACCAAAATTTGGGCATCAAGCATAATGAATTTATTTCGAATGAGAGAACTTCTATGTTAGTAAATAAGAAGAAGTTTTTCTATGCTAATTTCAAAGTGCATGGACATGACACTGGAAGATGTTGGAAGTTGCATCTGGAGCTTCGTTCAAAGAAAGGTAAAGAGATTATGCTACATAATGCAAGGGAAACAAAATGTGGCGAAGAGGACTCTCCACAATCTTAAGTGACCTTCAAGGAAAGATGGTGCAAGAAGATAATGTATTCATGAGGAGGACTTGTCTTCGAGTGAGTTCGAGAGGTTATTCAAGAAGAATTTTTTGTCAGAGAGATACTTTAATGATAGGGAAACATAATTCTATGAGATAAAGATGGGATCAATGATAGATAAGGAGTACACTACCAAGTTTTTGGAGCTACTTAGGTATATGCCTTACCACAGAGGAGAAGGCCAAGATTCAAAGGTTCATTAGTGGACTACCAGTTGCATTCAAAGACAAGATTGAGTTCGATGAGCCTAGATCATTGGAGGAGACCATCTGAAATCTAAGGCATTGCTATGAATAATTGAAGTGGAAATCTAAGACTAAGCCAGACTGGAAAGCTAATGAAAATAATAAAGGAAAATGGGATAAGAAGTGAGCAAGCCCTCAGGGTACAAGCAATAAAGAGAATGTATTGCCATCTAAGAAGTTCAATGCATATGATAGAGGACAAGGGAATTGATCTAAGGAGAAAAATAAAGAGCTAGTGTAGTGTTGGACTTATGGAGGGGATTATCATAGGAGAAATTGTCCATGGTATTAGGGTGGTAGGGCTCACATATATAGTACGCATGAGGCATATACTGTTGGGGATGTTGGTTAGAGTGTTCCTCGTATCTATGTAGCATTGGATAACAAATAGTAAGACCATTGAGAATCTATCATTGAGATAGACAGTAAGCTTTGTGATCAAGATATTTCTATTTTGATTGACCCTGGATATAATTATAGCTATGTTAGTCTTGAATTTGTGGATAAGTGTGGTTTGAGTAAGGAATTTCATGCAGAATCAATGCAGTTGGCTACAGGTACAAATAAGCGAGTTCACCATTAGGTAAGAGCTTGTGAATTTTATATGAATGGTATTCCTACCGCAACACATTTGAATGTATTACCATTGGGATCATACAATATGTTGTTGGGAATGGATGGTTGTATCTTCATAGAACCAAGGTGGATTTTTACGGAAAGGATATTGAGTTCTTGGATGACAATGGAGAACCTAGAGACTTACAGGGAAAGAAGAAAGCTACATTAGTAAGGATGGTGACAACTATGTAGAAAAACACAGTCATAGGGAAGGGTGTATTTTATTCAAAGTGTACATGTCTAGTGACAAAGGTAAAGAAGTTGAGGATGCAGATGTTTTGAGCACGTACCCAGTTCTACAACAGTTCCAGGATGTATTTCCTCAGGATATTTCAGAGTTTCCACCTCATAGGAAAGTAGAATTTTCTATTGAGTTAGTTCCAGGGGTAGCTTCAGCATCAAAAGCACCTTACAAGATGAGCATGCCTAAGTTGGTAGAGTTGAAGTTGTAGTTGAAGGAAATGTTGGACAAGGGATAAATTAGACCAAGCGTATCACCTTGGGGTGCACCTGTATTGTTTGTGAAGAAGAAGGATGGCACTCTCAGATTGTGCATTGAATATAAGCAATTGAACAAAGTGAACATCAAGAATAGGTATCCATTGCCGAGGATCGATGACTTGTTCGATTAGTTGAAGGTGGCAACAACGTTATTGAAGATTGATTTGAGATCCATATATCACCATGTATGCATCAAAGAGGAGGACATTTGCAAGAAAACTTGTAGGAACAGGTATGGGCATTATGAGTTGTTGTAGTTCCATTCAGTTTGACTAATGCTCTAGCTACATTTATGTTCTTGATGAATAGTGTGTTGTGTCCGTATTTGGATAAGTTTTTTATTGTGTTCATTAATGACGTATTGTTATATTATAAAAATGAGGAAGAGCATGTCGAGCATTTAGCAGCAGTGTTGAGGTTGCTGAGAGGGAACCGGTTTTTATGCTAAGCTCAACAAGTATAGTTTCTTTTAGACTGAGGTACACTACTTGGGACATGCTGTCTCCAAGGAGGGTAGTGCAGTAGATCTAGAAAAGATAAGGGACATCATGGAGTGGGTAGCTCCCAAGAATGTAGATGAGGTGAGATATTTCATGGGGTTGGAAGGCTATTACAGTAGGTTCATCAGGAACTTCTCATAGATTTCTTATCCAATCACATCATTGTAGAGAAAAGGTAACAAGTTTGAATGGACAGAGGAGTATGAAACTAGTTTTGAGTAGCTCAAGCTGATGTTGACACATGCACCAATGTTAAGTATTGCAGATCCAGACAATGAGTTTGTGGTATGCACAAATTCTTGCAAGAAAGGACTTGGTGGAGTCCTTATGTAGAATGGATAGGTGGTATGCTATGAGTCATGAATGTTGAATGAGCACACACAAAAATACTCCACACATGATCTTGAGTTTTAAGCGATCAAACATGCATTAAATATGTGGAGGCACTATCTTTTGGGTAGGAAGTTTGTGTTGATGAGTGATCAAAGTGGTTTGTGGTATCTATTTGACCAATCAAACCTGAATGATAGGCAGGCCCAGTGGTTGGCCATGATCAATGAGTTCGATTGTGAGGTCAGGTATATCAAAGGTAAATAGAATAGGGTGGAAGATGCTCTTAGAAACTAGGTACAAGTCAATCACTTATCAGTTATGAGTTCCTATGGGAAAAACTTACAAGATATGATCTTGTAGGTAGTTTAGCAAGATTTCATGGTATATGGAGAGTATGCACATGTTACAACAGAGTACTAGTACATGTATAGGTGGCAGTATAGGTACAGGTAGTATCACAGGTATAGGTACATGTGCAAGTGAACCAGATGTGGACTATTGCCTTACAACATATGGATTGGTTAGATTTAGAGACATGATATATGTGGCAGACAATAGTGAGCTCAAGAAGGTGATCTTGAGGGAGTTTCATGAGAAACCTTATTTAGGTCAGCCAGGCTATCAGAAGACATTGACCATAGTGAAATTTTTTATTATTGACCGAACCTAAAGAGGGATGTATCAGAGTTTGTGGCTAGGTGTTTCAATTGTCAGCATGTGAAGGCAAAGTGTAAACATCCAGGTGGACTGCTACAACTGATTGCGATTCTAGTTTGGAAATGGGAGGTCATTTCCATGGACTTCATCACAGGTTTTCTGAGGACAGTGAGAGAGCGTGATTCCATCATGGTTGTTGTGGACAGGTTGATAAAGGTTGCGCACTTAATTCAGTGAAGTCTACATTCTCAGCTAGCGATGTGGAACATGTATTCATTAGAGATGTGGTTAGAATGCATTATGTTATACAAGGATGCAAAGTTCACTTCCAAGTTTTGGAAGGAGTTGTTTGCAGGCTTGGGCACAAAGTTGGCTTTCAGTAAAACTAATCATCTGTAAACAGACAGACAGAAAGAGAGGGTCAAAAGGATATTGGAGGACATGTTAAGGATGCATGTGATGTGTCAGCATCGAAAGTGGGAAGAGTATCTCCCACTGGTAGAGTTCGGTTACAACAATGGGTATCAGGAATCTTTGAAGATGAGTCCGTTTGAGGCATTGTATGCGTGAAGTTGCAATACTCCCATCAATTGGAGTGATCTAGTTAACAAGGCGTTGATTAGGCCAGACATGTTAGTGGACATGGAACAAGAGATGTGGGTTATAAAGAAGAATCTAAAGGCAACATATGATAGGCGACAGAGCTATGTAGATCAGAACAAGTTGTTCAAGGAGTTCCAGGTTGCGGAACAAGTGTACTTTTGCATCAAACCAAAGAAGATCCCCTTACGGATTGGTTCATGTGCCAAGTTGACACCCTAGTTTTATGCACCCTTCAACATTATTGAGAGGATTGGGCCAGTAGCTTATCAACTTGCACTGCTTCTGATAATGAAATTCCATGATGTTTTCTATGTGTCATTGGTTAAGAAGTATGTTAAAGATGTTGATCATGTGATTGAATGGTCTGTGTTGAAGTTATAACCAGATGGAGAATTGCGACCTGAACCTTAGTGTGTATTTCATAAAAAGGTGCTCATGCTCCAGAACCAAGCAATTGAGCAAGTTAAGGTGAAATGGAAGCACTTTGGGCCCGATGAAGCTACATGGGAGATGGCGAATCAGATGTGGGCTATGTATCCTTAATTGTTGTCGGTTGAGGCAAAGCAATTTTGGTATGGTGTTTTAGTAAATGTCTTGGTATCTGTTTTGGTACATGTTTTGGTGATGTTTGGTATATGTACATATGTATATGGATGTAAATACCACCATGAGCTATGTTAAAGCTCCAATAAGAGTTATGGGTGTCATGTTATTATGATGTTGTGTTTGTTTTCATGTTGGTTTGCTTCTCAGTAGGTTGATCAATGTAAATACTATAATGAGCTAAGTTATAAATCTCTACCAATAGTATGTTTTTCTTACAACAATATTATGGTTATAGGTGTTATTAAACACTGAGGATGGTGTTCCCCCAACGGGGAGGCTTTTGTAACAACCTTGGTGAAAATTCCCTGTAATAAAATTGATAATCATGGTTGATGGGACACTAATTGCAAGCTGAATGTTGGGCAAGACATTCTAGTGTGGGCGTTCATTTGGTCATTAATGGTTAAGGAAATTGGCAAAGGCAATGGCAAAGACTTTTGAAAGGTAAAATGGAATTTTAGGTACATTTATTTATGAAAATAATGGAAATTAGGAGAAAAGGGAGGTGAAAGGTTTTCACAGGTTGCATGTGAGGAGGAAATTGAAGGAAAATAATGGAAAATGAAGAAAATAGAGGCCTAATTGATAGAAATGCTTCTAAGGATCAGTTGGTAATTTTTTTTTTTATCTGTTAAGTTTTGGATCTCTCTCATTTCCTCTCTCTCTCTCTCTCTCTCTCTCTCTCTCTCTCTCTCTCTCTCATTCTTGGACACACAAATTTTTCTTGGAGCACTCTTGGATGGTGTGGCATACTTGGATTTTTGGAGCAAGAAGGAAAAGGAAGAGTAGGAAAGTGCAAGAGGACATTGGGATCAACAAGTAAAGTGGGTTTTTCTTTCAGGTACCGAGTTAAATGTATGTTTTCCTCACTAGTTTTAGCATGCATGGGATATGAATGTGGTTTATTGGTCTTGATTTGTCACTGGCATGGAGGACTTCCTGGATTGACAATGGATTTTCCTAGCCTTGTCATTTCCTGGATGGCCGTGGTGTTGTGGGTTCATTTGCTTTTTTTTTTTTTTCTGGTTGGTTCTCATGTTTCCTTAACTTAGGTTGAGTTACTAGTTCCTAGAGCCTTGGTTGGAAAAATGCTCTAGATCTCAGCAGAAGCTGTGGGTTGAGTTACTAGTCCCCGAGCCTTGGTTGGAACAAATTTTCTAGAGCCCTGGAAGGCTTGGATAAATACCAATCTAGTGATGGTTTTGTGATGTCGTACCGTGAGGTGGAATCATTTTTTGATGGGTTGAGGTGGTTGGCCTCTGGAAGCCTTGGATGGTTTTTGATTGATGTACTTTATGAGATCCCACATTCACGCTTGCAATATGGCACGGGGGTGACTGGTTGAAGAGATTTTTGGCTCAAACATGTCTATGGTCGGGTGGTTCATGGAAGTCCCATAACTGGTTCGCCTTTGCATCAATAATATGAGGTTATTTCTCCTTATTATTTTATGAGTATTATACTGGTTATATGTGGATCATATGGTTGTGATTTCCTTGGTATTTATATTGCTATTATGTTGGTTATGTATGTGTTTTATGATAGTAAATATGTATGGATCTAACCATGTTTTTACTTATAAATGAATGAACAATGTATCTATAACCTAATGGAGGAAATGGAAGCTAATGTATTGAGGCATCAATGCTTCTTAGCAATTATCAGATGAGTATGAGACCCCTATGTTTAGATCTGTTAGTTATTCCTGTAGATTACATATGCACGATATGTTTGATGAAATGACTGTCATGGACAGTAAGGGTCTAGTAATTTCATTTATATTTCCATTTCCTTGTTATCTTATTGTTATGAGAATTTCATTCAATTATGGGCAGTGACCAGGGATTTAGGCCTAAAATAGTGGCTCAAATATTGGGGACACTAACACAACACTGTGCAATTTAGTCCCTGGATGCTGGCATGCCTTGCCATGAGAGCGTCTAGAGGCTCCTGGACACTGTTATGCCCATATCATGGGAGTGTATGTGGGTCAAGTGGTCTAAAGTATCAGTGGGACCTAGGAGCTTATTGGTAGAAAGGTTGGGATGGTTCCTAAGGGTCCTAATGTTGATGTTGAAGGTTTGTATGGTGTGTTTCCATTGGTTCCACTTCCTAAACAAAACTTAGGAGTTCAAATCATATCATAGTGGCCTCTTGTCGCATGTTTACTTAGGTTGGTCAGTTAGTTGGGTATATGTGGGAGGAGGGTGTTACATTTGATTTATTTTAACATGAAGTTATGTTTATGTGCTTCAATGTGGAATTTAAGTATGCACATGCTCATTTTAGCTCATTTCAGTTGGAGCATGTCATCCTTGTAGGAGATGCTTTGTGTTGCTACTGTTTGTGAGAGTTATTTGTAGGAGAACATTACCTTGTAGGGGTAATAGCCACATGTTTGCATGCAACAAACTTTATGTACTTCATTTTACACTGAATATATGAGTGGTCTAATCATGTTGACAGGCTCGAAGAAGTAGCCCAGGAGGGGTGAATTCCGTCAACAAACCTTTTATCTTTCTCTTCATTATTCCTTCATGGATTGTGTATGTTATGTTTAGTTACATATGAAGACAAATTCATGATTGAAAAGACATTGAAAAACCTATTGTTTCAAGACCCATTTTTATTCTTGCAAAGCGTTGACACGATGCTGAATTTTTTTTATTATTTGATTTTGGAAAAGAGGAAGAAATCACCTACTCCAATTTCATATCAATTTGGAAATGATGCAGGAGATGAAAGAGCTAATATACTTGCCAACATCATGTCGATTTTTCAACCAATAAAAATAATTTTTTAATATTTTCATTGTGTTTTCCACACCAAATTTCCCTACTACTCGACTGTAATGTGCCTCCCAGATCATCTTGGCAGTCTTGCTTGAAGGAACATAAAGGTGTTCCAGGTAACATAACAATGCATCTTAGAGGTGGAAGTCTGGAAATTGTTTTCTTGCCATCAAAATTTGGTATGTGGTAGAAAAGTTTGAGTCATTGTTGTATTGCTATGGAAGGCCATAGGTCTCATGCCCACAAGAGGTTAGAATTGTGGTTAGTGCCACAACTGGGGGTTGACTAAGGCATTATGTGACATGATTGGTTCTACACTTCTTATATTTGATGTTCAAAAGAATTTTTTGTAGGTATTTGGACCATTTCTAATGGTGGTAGTTTTGTAACTTCACTTGTGTTTGCATAAATTTAAGAGGCTTGTGATTGGTGTGGATGATCGTCTCCTTCCCCAGAACATAATGTTTCCATTTCTAGCATACCTAAATGATCGAATACATCTGCTCATCATAGGTGGGGTATCTTTGGAAATTATCATAGAGTGTTTTATTATAACAAAGCACCAAATTTCCTTTTTGAATGAGTACTACACTAATAACATGATCAAAGACAATTGTCTTGATCTCAAATGGTTGTTGTAGGTATGATAGGGTGAGGATTGGTGCAGAGCAAAGGGGGTGTTTTATCTCATTTAATACCTTTTGTTGCAATTTAGACCGAAAAACCTTTTCTTTTTCTCCACCCTTGGTTACTTGATTTAAGGACTAAGCAATATAAGAGAACCCCAGCATGAACCTTCGGTAGAAGTTAGCAAGGCCCAAGAATCTATGAAGCTCTATTAGAGTAGTAGGGGCCGACCAATCTTGAATGACTTGGATATTGGATAGGTCTAGATGCACTCCTTGCTCATAAATAATGTAGCCTAGATATTGGACCTTGCCCATGCCAAAAGAACATTTTTCCAAGTTAGCACATAGCTTGTGTTGTTGTAGAGTGTGGAGGACCCATTAAATATGTTGCAAGTGTGCTTCCCAACTCTTGCTGAAGATGAAGATATCATCCAGATATAAAACCATGAATGAGTTGGTGAAAGACCATAATATATCATCCATAATCCTCATGAAATTTGTTGGGGAATATGTCAGACCAAAGGCATGCCCAACCATTCAAAAATACCTTCCTTGGACTTGAAAGCAATTTTCCACACATCAGTTAGTTCTATTGGGACTTGGTGGTAGTCAAACTTCAAATCAATCTTACTTAAATACTTGGTCCCCCTGAGATAGTTGGGAAGGTTGTCAATCCAGGGAATCATGTACTAATTCCTAACAATGATTTTGTTTAGGGCCCGATAATCAATGCAGAGTCCCCAGGTCCCATGTTTCTTTTGCACAAGTGCAATTGGGCTTCAACAAGGTGAGGAGCTTAGTCGAATGTGAAATTTTTGGAGTAGCTCTTGAATTCATCTCTAGATCTCCTCATTCTACCAGAGATAGTGATGATAGATTGACCCATTGGAAGTTGTGTGTCAGGGGTCAGGTTGATTTAATACTTGACTTGACAGTGTAGAGGTACCCCTGCGGGTGAGGAGAATATGTCTCTATACTCTTCCATGATATTATTCACTTTTCTCCTCTACTTGGAGGAACCCTGTGTGGAGGCCATGGATGTGGCCACAATATTCTCATTGCTTTGAGAGTGAATAAGGAGGAAGACAAATTTCCCAATTTAGGAGATGATCTTACTACATTGTTTAGGAGAGATAAAAAAAATGGTAGTAGGTAGGGCTACCTATGGTATTCTATATAGTTGTCTACCCAAATTAATAATAACACTGTGAGGTCTAGACTCATACACAACATGCTGCTTCCACAAATATGATTGTCCTAATAAAACATCACAAACTTCAAGGGGAGAAACATCTTAAAATACCTTGTCTATGAAAGGACTATTTCTCTAGGGTGGGCGACATTTTTGGATGATGTGGTGATCTCGCACTTGGTAGAGCCACTAGAAGGTGTATGGTTGTGGGTGTGGCATTTTCGACATGCCCAACCATTTAACGCCTTTCACTGAGATGAGGTTATTTTGACTCCCACTATTGACAATGAAATGTAGTGGAGCACCCTTCACCCACATTTGTTAGTAGAAGAGGCATTTACCTTCCTTTGGATCTTCAAGCTCACTTTGCTAGACCCTGGTGGTGGAAATGATGGCACTGGGTTCCACATCAATGATTTATTTATCTTCTATTTCTGGTTCAAAGTCAGAAATTTCATCTAATTATGAAGCTTTTAGCTCGACGACCATTGATTGATTTGTGCAACATTCATTTGTGTTATAAGTGGGGCTCTTGTGGAACTCGCACCATTTTCTCGCACCTTTATTTGTCTTCCTAATGCCATTTTCTGTTTGAAGCTTCAATTGGTTGTCTTGGGGTGGTCTAACATAGTTCTATCCTTATTTTGCTCAAAGTATTTGATACATAACTTGATGCTCAATGTATGAAATATATTTGTGAACTCTAGCACTTCTTAGTCCCTTTCTTGTCATAGTGTGTTCCATCTCATGTATGGCTCTTAATAACCTTCAATAGGGTAATATTGTTCCTTAACGACATCTTCAAAAGATTCCCAAGTGGGTATGACTGCAAATATTGGGGACTACTCTGTGGCACTTTTCTCACAGTAAGTTTTTCACCAATCCTTCACATGAGGAACGATTGTAAGGAGTGCAAAGGTAATATTTCTCTGCCTAGAAAAATTGTGGATTGAAAAGTACCCTTCTAATAGATTTAACCTTTTGTCTAGAGCATCTGTATCTATCTAACCTTCAAATATAGGAAATTAACTTATACCTTAAAGGGGTACATTCCTCCAAAGTGGCAACTTGATGAAGATGCATTACCTATTGGAATCCGTTGATGGACCTAGGAAAGATTATCTATCATCTCATTCCTTTTTCGCTTGAGGAATTCTTTGAGCAATAGTTTAATAGGATATATTGCTCCCTTATATTTATTTTCTTCCACCATGGGAGGTCATTGGGGTTGGAAGGGACGATGTTGCAATATCTCAAGCACTTCGAGTATGAAATCCTTATACCCCAACCTCGTTGAGGACATGCACATAAAAATAGAGAAAACACATATCACTTTGATACCACTGATCTAAGTTTATGAAGAGAATGAAATGAAATACAAGTTACTAACCAAAAAGATGTTAAAATATGCAAATGTGGTTAAATTCCACTTTGGAGAACTCATTTGATGGAGATGATGATTACATTGAATCCCTCTTTTCGAGAGGACCAAAATAAACTTAAAGATCATCTAATTTGGATAAGGGAAAGTGTATTTTTGAATGATAAGCCCACATGTGCATATTTGATTAGGTCGGCCATAAAGAAAATTGGGAACCCTTGGAAGGATATAAATACAAGTGACCTCTACTTCATTTGGAAATCATCATGAGATATTATTCTATTCTCTTTCTTGGTTTTGGCTCACACAGGATCGAGGCACATCCGTGGAGAATGGGTTTGCATGAAGGTGAAATTGCAGAGTATGAAGGTAAAATTTATGTTTTAGGGTTTTGGGCCTTAGTCACAGGAACAACACAAAGGAAACTCAACTACAATCACTCGCTGACCGACTCATCCATACAATTAAAGCTTTTCAGTTGCACGCACAATAGGTCCTCCATGTAACTAACATCTAGGGTTTCAGAATCACAATCACAGGCTCTCAAAAGGTTGATTTTAACTGCAGTCACTGGGTTATAGGATCAAGGGAGTGACTGGACCTTTCTAGTCACACACATGATCTAGGTGGCTCCAGAAATAGAAGTGGCCTTGAAAAGGCTCAAAAATCAAATTCGTGAGATTGAGGTGAAACCAGGACCAGATCGTAGTGCTCGTCGACTTGACTGCAACGGTGTGAATGAAACTCAAATCTGAGTTCGTATACTCAATATATAACTGGTCAAACTTATGGTCAAACTAGGCCAAGTGGTAGTCACTAAAGAGGCAGCAATATGGCAAAGTACCGGTGCATAGAATATGATTGCAAGAGAGGGAAAATTTGTCGCCTCTTTAAAATCATTGATGACCACTAATTTCCAGTTAGTGGTTTTTGTCTATAAATATATATATATATTGGTTGGTGGGCCGCGACACCATCCAACCCTCCAACCAATGTATTC
>APFE031566048.1:341346-360390 GCA_000404065.3 Pinus taeda
GAGAGAGAGAGAGAGAGAGAGAGAGAGAGAGAGAGAGAGAGAGAGAGAGAGAGATCAATGAAGATGAAGCTAAGAGACGATAGTGACAGAGGGGGCAAGACTAAGTCTCCTTTTATGTTGTGGTAACGAACCTCAATGAGGCGGGGGAGGCATATCCATACCCACCGAGATAACTTAATACAAAAATAATGGTTCGCCCAGAAATATAAAACTGAATATAAAACTGAGCAACGAAGTACATGTTGAATGGCACATGACATGTTGGCATAATAGAGCTAGAAAATAATACAACGTGTCCCATATACATAATGCACCTGGTAAAAACATGAGCCAAGACTGAATACAATAATATCTGAGTACATGGGATACAAACCCCCTTCCCTCAAAAAATGGGTGGGAGAGAGGGTAGAACAACTGGAGAAGCCTTGCTGAACAAGGAAGGGCTCTGCAAAACTGAATGGATCATCTGGAGGAGACGTGCATGCTATGAACACTATGATTGGTAGGAATCGAATCCATCAACTCTATAGAATTACATCTAAGGCTGTAGCATACTAGATATTCATCTGGGCATGTGGGGGGCTATCTAAAGGGCCACCCCTTCATGAGGTATGAAACATTTCACACACACTCGGGAATCACTGGGACAATATGTTGCATCATTGGACCATCAAGTGTATGGATCATTAACATGAAACAGTCAGGGCAAAGGGAAATAATGGGACCCTCTGTTCAATCCAAGGCACCGAACAAGAATGGAAGATGGAACCATGATAAATTGCCTTCTGGGTCGTTCTTCTAGAATAAATGAGCTGGTTTCGACATAATAGGGCCCACGATAGATGAGGCAATGAGGATCCTCAACTAAAGCTCGAGGGATAATAGTAATGTGACTGATGGACTGACACCAGGGATAATGGGAAAAGTGGGACCGAGGGACAAACAAATGACTTCCCTTATCAGAGCATAAAGGGAATGGTTGACCTAACAACAACTAACTCAACTCTGGAGGGGATGGGGACAATATAACTGGAAGCCAAAATGGGAAACACAGGATGAACGATATGAAAATATGGATGGAATACTATGACATGATATGATGGGACATGGAATAAACTCCAAGAATGCAAGGGTGACTCATTGCAGATGCTCTGAACAAGGGTGACTCGATGACACTATCACATAGACTATGCCTGATGGGGACCTTGGGAACATGAGTAAATGATGGTCACTGATGAAGAAAATCGACATATGGTATGACAAGTATTAAGAGGAGGTGGACCTCAAAAGTGTAATTGTTGCTTTATGATGAAATTCGATTTTGAGAGGTGATGAAGTGACCCTTCTTGGAAAAAATGTTTTTGGATGAAGTCTCAAATCATCAAAAAATGAGGAAGACCCATTATAGAGCTCAGTGAGAGATTTCTAATAGTGTTGATGGTTCATCAAATTGAGATATGGTCTAGTCACAATCGGTGACAGAAAAATTGTTGATTTTTCTATGAAAGGACATTTTCCCTCCAATTTGGATTCATTTGCTAAGTGATCTGTGGTGAATGTGGAGAGGAGGAAAAGGCCCTAAATATTGTGGATATCGTAATGGGCAAAAACACCATTGGAATCAGGATCTACGACTTTCAGGTAGGTGGCCTTACTCATCTCTTCAATTTCATCGGTTTATTTCATGATTTTTGGCACCTGACAGCTCCCCAGGGGACCCTTTCCCTTGCTCATGGTCGCATTGCACTTTCTAGGTCCAAAAGTGTGATCTAACTTGCAAGAAATAGCTAGAAACCTATGAGCTTGCACTTTCTGGGCTAAAAACTACAATTTGTGGCTGGAGGAATAGTTGGTCTGTTGGCTTGGTGGGGGCTGATGGTTGATCAGTGTAGCCTATTGTTTTCTTTTCTAAACTGACAAGACATGTGGTGTTTTTCATATATGGTAGAGCTAAAAATCAACTAGCATGAATGATACTTGGATACTCTTTGATCTGAGATCCAAGGGTATCAGGCAGTTTGAGGGGCATTGGCTTGTTATGGGGTTCTCAAGTTGGTAGAGAACCCATTGATGAGGGCATGTGAGCCCTTGCTATCAATAATTGTGAGCTATTGGGATCCATACCAAGAGGTATTTGTTATGTAGGGGCACAAGATCGAGCTCACATTACAAGATATTTACTTCTTGACCGGACTGCCTCTCCTCAGAGTGGTGGGGGATATTCATTTGGTGTTACCTCGTGGGAGGAAAATTACTGAGTTCATGGAGCACCATTGTCATTGGGTTGTTCGTGTAAAGAGCATGGCTATCTCACTTGTTGATCTAGAGAGGCTAGAGACACAGGTTGTTGCCATAGTTGTGCTACGGGTCTTGGGTAGCCATGCATTCCACCACATCACTAGAGGGTAGATGATGTTAGTTGAGAGTGTTTTGGCTGGGACCTACTATGGGTGGGCCCAAATGATCTTGTTGTCGATGAAACAAAATTTGAGTCTTTCTAAGAGGTAGGTGAATGGTGACTATGCTTTTGGTACAATAATACTCTATGCATTATTCTTTGAGAAGATACCCACTATCCATCCTGATGTAAACATCTGAGATGGGGGCCCACTGGAGCCCAGGATGTGTCACTGAGGGAAGCTATTATGGAGAGGAGGAGGAGGGGGAGTTAGACTGGTGTTCCAACCTGAGTTTTTCGCACACTAGGATTAGATGCCCCTTTACATTGACAACTACCCTTATAGCGGGATAAACTATCAGGGGGATCCTGACTTTCCACTTCCGCCAGGGTGAGCATGGGGACTAGATGGTAAGTGTTAAGCTGCTATATTTTATGGTGCATTTTATATTTTGATCACATGTATATGGTACTGAGTGTGAAATGTGTTGTATACAAAAATAGCACCGGTAAAGTCGGCAGGATAGACAGGCCGAGCTACAGTACCTGGGGCTTTAGATCAGGGGACATCATCATCACATCAGGGTCCAGAGGATATTGTGCTGCTTGCTAACTTGCATTGTAGGTTTGATGTACTTTTGACTAGGGTTTTATAGCATGGATGGCATGACTTAGAGAACCGATACACATATGAGTGTATCGGTCTTCCCTCAGAGTGGCGAGGTATCATGTGGCATGTGGCGATGGAAGGTTAGGAAGTACATGATCTACGTGCAGGTGGAGAAAATCCTTTGGTGCAAGATCTGTCAGAAAGTGACTAGATGCATGGACATGTGGGTCCCTTTAATCGTGATTTTTGTAACATGTTATGGGCATGTCAGAGGTATTTAGAGCTATGGCTCCAAACACTTTTATGATACATAATATGATTATACATTTTATATGACGATGATGGTTCACCATTTGTTTTATTTATGGCTGTCTTTTGTGGTCTACATGTGATAAATGCTAAACTAGAATGTTGTTTGCAACGGTATCTACATAGTGATTTTGGTCTCTAGGCACATGACTGAAAGTAATGGTCTCAAATTCATGTACCAATAGCTTCAATCATAGATATTTTCTAAATAGGACTTGGTTATGCACATGATACACACCATTCAATTGCATGATAAGTAGCAAGGAATCTAAACGAATATGAATATGAAGGATACGATGAGCAAGGGCATTGAATATAAAAAATATCACTACATCATATTCGGCCTGATTATTGGTGGCAGACCCAATGTGCACGCCATTTGAAAGGACTAACGTATGCAAGGGGGTAAAAATGGCCTAGGCTGCTGAGGCTAGATTCTGGGAGAAGTGACTCACACCATTGGCATGGCTGATATACAGTGTGGATGATGGATCCATCTGAAAGGTGACAAAGACAACAAATGAGATGATGCGATCTACCTAACTACATGGAAGAAATAAAGACACGCAAATCAAAGGGATGTGCTGTGAGTAACATTTCTAGAGATAGAGTGCATTGGGAGAATTAGGAAGGAGATGGCCTTCGAAATCCTCTTGAAGGAATGCCCCCTTACTCAAGTGTAGGGGTAATTAGGGGTAGACGTAGCTTCCATGGTGTCCTCATTAGGCTGGGAGATGGGTGGATGGGAGGAAGACTGACTACATGATGTGGTAGCAATACCTAGTGCATCAACCTGAGGAATAAGGTTCATATATGCATCATCTTGAATGACAGACGAAGGGGTGGTAGACAGAGGGTCTACTGATGTTGAGACCTTAGATTCTGTCAAAACAAATTTGATAGAAATGCACGCAACAACCTCATGAAGGTTTGTTGGCGAGGAACTCAAGGATGATGACAGGTAAAGAATGGGGCCTGTGGTGTCCGTCATCTCGACATCGGGGGAAGGGATCACAATAGAAGGGCCATATTTCCCCTATTTTGGTTGATGGGTGGTACTAGAATCCACTAGTAAATGAGTAGAGGCTTCACTACAAGTGGCCTCGTATTCATGAATCGCCCCAAGGCAATCGCAAAATTCATCGAGATGTGGGCAACAATAGGAATAGTGACCATGAAGATCACAAAGGGCACATGGGTGGTTTGTGAGAAGAATTTTGAGTTTCTTAGGTGGGACCACTATATTAACATGGACTTCAAGAATATTTGACTCAAGGACTGCTTCATGAACCAATGTTTTAAGTGGAGGAAGCTCAGGACAATTGTTGGTGGCATGCCCAATGACATCACACAAAGTGCACGGGGGTGTCGGCTTTGGGGCCTTAAGGGCTGGAGGAGGTTGGGGAGCCTTGTCCTTTGAATATTTCCTTTTGGCTTTTCCCCATGGCTAGATGCTTTCATAACAGGAGCTGGTTCTTGTTGAGGTTGTAATGGAACTGAAGTAGCGACAGGGGTCATGGGGACCGGTTGAACCGAGGTCAAAGTGTGATACGGTCTTGGCTAACTAGGCAGAGTGTTTGCAGGGGGATCGATGTACCATACCGAGATATTGAGAGTCATGTTAGGAAGGAGAAACAAAGCCATGACATGTACAAAAAGAATTCTCGGAGGGGGAAATAACAAAGGTATTTGGCCAGCAGGATAACATCATGGAAGAATAGCTCCTGGATGGTTGAGGAGGTCCTAGGATAGTGGGTCCATAGGGTTCAGCTGGAAGAGAAAAAACAATATGCTAAGGAGCTAGCTATTGATCAGGTGTATCAAACTTCTTAAGGGCAACCAATGATGCTTGTAACATGAAAACACTCATGGAAGTAGGTTTAGAAATGGGAGGGGGAGGACCAGGGAAGCCACCTAACAATGAGGAATCCTTAGAGACTTTGGGCGAGACACTAGTGAAAGGAATTGAAGATTGATTGTCAGACATCGATGAGATGATGGACTCGGGGGAGGTCACAGATGTCAGCTCGTAGTAAGTCAATTGATCAATGGTAACGATATTCCCTTCATGGGTGTTACTGGGAATAGTGTCCACTCGGATGCTGTTGTTCCCACTAAGACTGGTAGCTATCTTAGAAACAAACAAGTAAAGTCTACTTTTGCTTTCTCTTATGAAAATAGACAAGAGTGGAACAAATGAGACCAACCTTAGTCTTGCGCTTGATTTCCTTGTTTGATTCCTCTCCTTCTTGATAGAGATTTTTCGCTTCTTCCTTGTCTACCCAGCTTAAAAGAGCACCTGTGGAATCACAACAACATACTACTATCGAAGAAGAAAGATCTATATTCATAAATAACACATGATCAGATATGTGTTAACCATACAAATGCATATATAAGAAAACATACAAAAATATGGAGGAAAACTTGAATATCTTTATTAAGATAAAAAGTAGCAAGAGGATTACAATGATATGTTCTGACCCAGCATCATCCTCCAGCTAGAAAGCCCTTCTTCACCGCAAGTAAAGCTTAGATCATCCAACACTATGAATATACACCAGAAAACCAACAACACTTCTCTACAAGATACAAGATTCAAGCCTCTGGATCTCTGTGATGAGGGATCCATATATAGATGATTGTAGGGAGGTGAGTCATCTTTTGGGGTCTTGATTAGTGTCCTCTGTCTGATAGTTCCTGCTTCCACTTGGAGAATGATGATCTTTTACTCATCCCTGGTCGAAAACATAGAGGCAAGTGTCAGAGGGGAAGCTTTTGGAATATTCCATGATCTTCCACCTCACATTTTGTCCCTACCATTTTTCCATTCCTGACCATCGCACCCTACAGAGGAGCCATTCAGTATGCATTGCACCCTGTACACTGGGAAGGTGATATGCATCACACCCTCTGCACAAGGTTTTCAGTATGGTCGAGTTTTGACCATTTATGAGCCATTTTTAGTGGAGAAATTCTGGGAGATGTAATCAGTTGACCTTGTTCCTTTAGGAAGTGAAGCAACACTTTTAGGGACTTAGGAGCCCTCAGTTTATGGACATTTATGATTGGGGTTGAAGTGCCCAAAAATGTCTATAACAATGGGGGAAGCACATATTGCGGAATACCAGAGACGTGATAGCTGACATGGCATACATGTAACTATGACCTTAGAGGATGTTGTAATCCAAAGGGGCATCAATGACCTCGATATCGACATGGGCAGTCTTGCTTGCAAGGGTCAATGCATAGTTGCGGTACATGCCAAGGGGATGGGAGGAGTGTCCATCCCATGCTTGCAAAGTGATGGTGGAGGGTGTTATACGGGAATAGTGTCCACTCGGATGCTGCTATTCCCACTAAGATGGGTGGCTATCTTAGAAACAAACAATCAAAGTCTACTATTGATTCCTTTTATGAAGATAGATGAGAGGAGAACCAAGAGGGCCAACCTGAGTCTTGCGCTCAATTTCCTCTCCTTCGTGATAGAGTCTTGCCACTTCTTCTTTGTATGCTCAGCTTCAAAAAGACCTGTAGAATCACAACAACATACTACTATGCAAGAAACAAGGATCTAAATTCATAAATAATGCAGGATCAGATGTGCATTAACCATATACAAGCATATATAAACAAGTACACAAGAATATGGAAGGAAACAAGAATAGCTTTATTCAGATGAAAAGTAGCAAGAAGATTACAACCATGTGCTCTGACCCAGCATCATCCTCCAGCTAAGAAGCCCTTCTTCACCTCAAGCAAAGCTAGATCACCCAACACTGTGAATGTACACCAGAATACCAACAACACTTCTCTATAAGATAAAAAATTCTAGCCTTCGGATCTTTGTGATGAGGGATCCATATATAGATGATTATAGAGAGGTGAGCCATCTTTTGCGATCTTGATTAGTGTCTTCTCTCTGATAGTTCCTGCTTCCACTTGGAGAATGAAGATCTCTTACTCAGCACTGGTCAAAAATGGAGTGGCAAGTGTCAGCGGGGAAGCTTCTGGAAGATTCCATAATCTTCCACCTCGCATTTTTGTCTCTGCCATTTGTCCATTCTCGACCATCACACCCTACAGAGGAGCAAATTAGTATGCATCACACCCTGTACATTGGGAAGGTGATATGCATCGCACCCTCTACATTGAGCTTTCAGTATGGTCATGTTTTGACCATTTATGAGCAGTTTTCAGTGGAGAACTTCTGGGAGATGATGTAATCAGTTGACCTTGTTCCTTTAGGCAGTGAAGCAACACTTTTAGGGACTTTAAGAGCCCTCAGTTTATGGAAATTTGTGATTGGGGTTGAAGTGCCCAAAAATGTCTATAACAGTTGCCCCCTAAAGCATGAGGTCATTAATCTTTTTTGATGTCGGGTGAAACGCTTTACTATGAGGATCTGAAGTTTTTCTGAGATGGGAGGCGACCTGTAATGAGATACAATACCATACATTATTTTGAAAACAAATTTTTCATGATCTAGCTGAGGCGGGCATTCCCATGCTCAGCTTTATAAACTCATTTTCATGTACATAAGACAGACGATCGTTTGTGTGACAGACTGATGATATGGACACATCATCCTTTGATTTGGATGATCATCTATTCGGTAATGATGTACACTGGATGTTTTTATATTCTTGAATATATCGCAGCCCGGATGGATGAAACTAGATTCGGGGTCTTCAAAACTCATTCAATCTTTACTCGGAGTACAAGTTGATCCATGTGAAAAATGTTCTGGAGTCGAACATGGAAAGACATTACCTAATTACCAACCAATGATGTAAGTTGTTAACAGGCGTGAGAGGAATCACCAATAATGACAATGACCCTCAAGGTACTACAGTACAATTTATATGGTGTGAAAAAGGGACTTGGCATCGAATACCACGCAAAATCTCTCGGTTAAAGGTCATTGATGTAAACCTGTCGCCGAAAGTGAGAAACTTGCCATTAGGGCATGCAAGCTTCAAAGTACTGAAAGTGTTGTTCCTAAGTCAACTTCTTGGATAATGAGCTAAGGTCGACAAGAAGTGTCTCGTCGTAGGGGGGCCTTAATGAATCCAACATCAATGAAACGAAACGAAGCAAATGATTTTGGAGGTGAAAACAAACTGACGATACAGGGTTCAGTGTGGTGGTCATGAAGGAATGAAGCATGAATATATTGCAGTGGGTGAGACACAGGTGAATTGTCTGAATGAATTCTCTTGAACATATTGACGACATTGACGATGGATTGGTAGCGTTAACCCCAAATATGGATGGTGTGACGGACCAATGGTGAAGACCAGTGAACGGAACAACCCAACCCGACATGGATGCGGAAGGAAAGTGTTCTTCTTGTTTTCTTCCCAATTTTCCCCAGTCATTGCTGACCAGTACCTCTTTATTTTTGTCAAGCTTGAGGAGGATAACATATGCTTGTTCTATAATCCGCCCTTCGGGCGAACCTGTCGCTATATTTTAGCGATCCTAGCGACAGTGAAACTCGTTCTCGTCCATTTGGACGAGTTTGTTGCTATTAGGTTTTAACGAGTTTAACGACAAAGATAAAACTCGGTCTCCTTTCAATTTTAGAGAGTCTGAAAGAAACGGAAAGAAGACTCCGAAGATTCTTTTTCGTTGTATAATCCCTTAAGTCCGAAAAAGCGCAAAATAATACAAAAGGGATGAATTTTCGATAGTTTTAATGAGCCAAACAAGACAAGCGCTCGATCTTTTTGTGTAATAATCCCTCAGGTCCAAAAAGATTAAAATCTAGAGGAGGGATATCACTTCCGACGCCTTTTAACGAGCCGGAGAGGCCAATCGCTCAGCAATATTTTCATATTTTACAAGTCAGGTGAGAAGAGCTTAAAGAAGACTCGTTTTCAAGGAACGAGTGATGGTTTCGGGTAGCAGCTGATTCCAGGTAATATTTGGAATTTTCCAATCATGACAGTGTTACAAGGATGGCTAGCAGAATCACTCTTCGCAAATGTTCCTTGAAGGGGTAAACAATCATATGGGGGTGAATGATAATCTAAAAACAGAGTGGAGGTGATGGCGAGAACACGACCAAGGCTCAAAAGCTGGCGATAAGGCATTCACAATGGTTATTTACCTGTTCATTTTTTAATGAGCTTAAACGCGGGGAGAAACACTTGCTCGCGACTTATGTTTATTTTTTAACGAGCTTGAACTATGCGCTAAAACTGCTCGTGGAGAGTTTATTTTTTAACAAGCTTGAACTCTTGCGACAACATTGCTCGCAATGATGGTCATTGATTTTTTGATTTACCCTTGACATTTTTGTTCTTTCAAAGATTGTACTACCTGTTCATTTGCTTCATCAAACTGATTAGAAATGAAAACGTATGCATGATAAATGAGTTAAAACACCAATATTTTACTTGAATTACGTGCATAGTAAATTAAAAGTGACTTTTACCTCTCATTTTACCATTTCATTTGAATTTGGTTTATTGGAGCTCTGGAGGTGCTTTTCCCCCCTGATTTTCACCAGCAGATTCCGGGAGATTCTGTGGACGATTTTCGATGCTGTTCGGACCAGGTAAGAGCTAAACTTTTGCTCTTTCATTACAAGCCTTTCATTTTGGATTTTGAGCTCATTTCCCTATCCTGCTGAGCCCCTGGGGTTTGAAGAACTCACCCTAGGATCATTGCAAGCTTAATTAGTCGAAAGGTGCGATGCATACTGATGTCTCCACTGACTAGTTAGTATGCATCACTCCGAGTACACTTGCTAGGGTGCGATGGGCGCAGGGAGGAAATTTTTTGCATAGTTTCCTCATGAAATTTTTGCCTGTTTTCACCAAATGAAGATCCTGACTCTTCCCTTGTTTCTTTTTCAGAGATTCATCAGAGGAAAATGGTTGTCACATGGCGAGAACGCGAGCATGAAGAAAAGGAAGCTGTTGCTTTACATGATCCGGGCACAGTAGCTGCATTACGGAACTGTGGTTTGCTAAAGTTTTTTCGTATCTCGAGCATGAGGCAACAAATTAGTTTGTTGAAATATTTCCTCAATGTCTGGGATCCTATCAACCAGGTATTCAAGATTAGGGGAAAATCAATCCCCTTGATAGTGGTGGACATCTATTTTCTGACCGGCTTATCGAGGCATGGTGCCCCTCTCTCTTTATCAGGCTCCATCCATGGGGTTGAGTCTGTAAGGGAGTACATTCACCGGCATTGCAGAGAGGGATCTCATTCGAGTGCAGACATCAAGATCAACATTTGAGACATCACTGACCGGCCCTTGCAGACCATCCTGTTTGCTTTTGCTAGATTGGCTGGTAGTTCTTCTCTTCATATAACCAACAGATATTATATGTAGTATGCTTTGGAATGCCTTCAACCAAAGATGTTCAATTGGTGTGATGCAGTACTTTCTATGATGAAGGAACAGTTGACCAAGGTGAAGAGCAGTAGATCCAAGAACTTTGGTTATGGCTCTATTTTGACCGCTTTCGCCTTGGAGCGAATCCCACTTATGCAGCCAAAGTATATATCACTTGGCCTACCTCCACCGACCGAACCACAGATGCAGAGATGGGTCGATCTCATGTCTCGGCATGCTGGTCAGCCCCAAATTTCTTTTTCTGAGACCTTATTCAAGTGGTTTGACCATCAGGAGATGGTCTATGCCAGGTTCCCATATGCTGGTATGGATTTCCGAGGTGATCCGGATTTGGTGCTACTAGCTAGAGAGCAGTGGGGTGTCATGGGTAATTTTCTTTTGACCAAATCTCTATTAATTTTCGTTTATAATTTTCTTATATTCTTACAATCAATACTAATCAAAACTCATGTGCTCATGTAGATGTTGGCCCAGTTCGACTAACAGTACGCCGCAGAGACCCAGCGGCCGCTCCAGTAGGAGAAGCGGTTGGGAGGGCTATCCTTCGCGACCTTGATGTGGTCGAGACTCTTTTGGAACTACAGGACCAGATTGAGGGGCTTACCCTTGGTATCCCGGATGTGAGGACTTATGAGCTGCCTTTGTGGTTGCAGCGACATACCACTGGAGTGCTGAGTCGATGGACTAGGCTCTTACACATGATTGCACAGGCGGTGACTTGTTATCACCAGCGTCATTAGGCCAGGGTGCCCCTAGCCTTTTGAGTTTTGGGTCATTTGACCAATTTTGTCTTGGTTACAGAACATTATGTACAAACTATAAACTGCTATGGAATATATTTTTGATTTTTAGAGCTTTATTTTGGTTCAGTTACATGATCCTGTTGCATATATTGATGTGATGCTTCTTTTTATAAATGTCGCAAATGTCTATCTAACACATAATTTGCCAATGAGTCTATTAATGTGTTTAAACTTTTGGAAATATGTTGATATTGGATGAAATCAAACTGTATTTCCAAAATTTTGACCCTTAGGAACATGCGATAGATAGCTGGATTTCGTACAGCATAGACGCCAGTGAGTTGTAGAATGACGAGCTGTGACTCTAGCCTGACGACAAGTCGGCATATACCATGTGTGATGGCATCAGAAAGGAGTTCTATCAACGCACTGTACTCAGTGATATTGTTCGTAGACTGGCCAATACACACTCCTCTGAAACTTACTAACTCGCCATTGGGATTGAAAATGGCCCACGCCGCAGAAGACAGATTCCGCGAACTATGACTTGCCCCGTCGGCATATCCAATGAATGATTCCAGTAGGTTCGACATCTGCAACAAATTCAAAAAATGGATTACTTAACCAAATTAAATGCTCTTGGCGAAAACAAAAATGTAACAAAAGCATGAGGATTACTATGCGAAATCAAGCATAGTAACGCTTGAGGTACAACCCGTTGCGAGGTTGCGCCAGTGGAATCCCATCATAGTCCATCAACTCGTAGGCTCCTTTTGCTAACACTTGTTTAACAATATAGGGACCCATCCATAACGATTTGAATTTCCCTGCTCCCAATTTATCGGATTCTTGGTCATAAAGTAAAACCAGGTCACCCTCTGAGAAGACGCGAGGTTTGATATTCTTGTCGAACTGTGCTTTGACTCATTTCTTATGAGCTTCGTTAGCCGCAACTGCATCATGACAAGTTTCATCCAAATGGATTAATTCCAAGAAACGAGCCTCTTCTTTTGAGGTTCCGAGGAGAAGGTCGACTGCGAGTTTGAGGGATGAGATTTCACATTGAACAGGTAAGATTGCTTCGAGACCATACACCAATTGAAAGGGTGTGAATCCGGTTGCATTTCTTACCAATGTCTGGTATGCCCACAAGGCCGAGTGCAGGATTAGGTGCCAATCCCATTTGTGGACTCTGATCATCCTTTGCAGCATGCGCTTTAGGACTTTGTTGATTGCTTCAACTTGTCTGTTAGCTTGCGGATAGTACGGAGTAGAGCTGTCGTGGGACAGTCCTAATTTGGCAGCCAACTCAATCATCATGTGATTGCGAAAAATGTGATCCATGATCTGTGACTATGGCCTGTGGAACGCCGAATCTGGAGACTACGTGATTGAAAAAGAAAAGGGCAGCCGTTTTTTCGTTGTTGTTTAATGTAGGCATCGCCTCGGCCCATTTGGTAAAATAGTCTACTGCGACTATTATGTACCCATGCCCCCGGGGCGAGGTCGGGTTACATGTCATGAAATCTATGCCCCATTTGGTGAATGGCCAACCAACTACTACTGGTTGCAGTGGTGTGGGTGGTCTTTTGGTTTTGCTATTGGAAATTTGGCAAGCATGACAACTTCTAACTGCAGTTATGCAATCTTTGAACATTGTTGGCCAGAAGTATCCTGCTCGTAAAATTTTTTTCGCCGTAGCATAACCAGCTTGATGCCCCCAACACACGCCTGAATGGCAGTCATTCAGGACTTTTTCAGTCTCCTCAAGGGTGAGGCACCTCCACAAAACTGTGTCAGTAACACGACGATAAAGAGTATCACCGACGATCACGTAGTCTTTTGCTTGGTATCGAATACGTCATTGTTCGTAGCGAGAGGGATTAAACATGTATGTTTGTGTCTGGAGATAAATGATTATATCTCCGTACCACAGATCGCTTGAAGATATCAGAAAAAAATTTTCATCCACGATTGCTTCTTAGGATGTTGCATCATTGGACGATGATGGGAGATCACATAGTAACTTCGTGAATACTAGGGCTTTCTTTGATTTGGATTTTTTGAATTCCAAATCAAACTCTTGTAAAATTGCTATCCATTTTGAATACTTGCCCCCAGCAATTGTCGCGACAATATATAAGTCATGGGGTTGCAATCTGATAAAATGGTAGATTTTCTGAAGAGGACGTAGTGTCCAAATCTCTGTATCACTTGAACAGCTGCGAGGGCAAGTTTTTCAACGTAGGAGTATTTCATTTCCATATCATTTAAGTTTCAGCTTAAATAATATATAGGATGTTCAATTCCATTGTCTTCTTGAACTAAAACCATTGCTATGGTCGTATCTGCTGTAGCCAGATATAGGTTAAAGTCTTTTTGATAATCAGGGGCATACATTAATGATGCTTGTATTAGAGATTTCTTCAAAGCATCAAAGGAGGCTTGCACGACCTGGTCCCAAACGAAGGGTACATCCTTTTTCAAAATACGAGTATAACCTTTAGCTAGTTCGGCGTAATTTGGAATGAACCTCCTGAGGAAATTTGCTTTCCCTTGGAGTTTATGAATCTGAAGTAGGCTTGAAGGTGGAGGAAAATCGATGATTGCCTAAACCTTGCAAGGGTCGAGAGGAATCCCATCATTTGAGACAAAGAAGCCATGTAAATGACCAGAACTGACACAAAACACGCATTTGTGCGGATTGAGTCTTATGTTGTAATGTCGGCAACATAGAAATATTGCTCTCAAATGGCGCGGATGATCAGTCCGCTTTCACAAATGAGCTGGGAGATCATCAAGATAAGGTTGAACGATGTTTTTAATGTCATGGAAAGCATAGTTCATTGCTCTCTAGAAAGTTTCACCTGCGTTCTTCAAACCAAAGGGTAGCTTGCGATATGTGAATGTGCCCCATGGACAAATGAATGCAGTCTTTGATTGGTCTTGTGGGAAGATATTTATTTGATTATACCCAGAAAATCCATCCATGAATGAAAAGATTTCGCATCCGACGCATTCATCAATTATTTGGTCGATAAAGGGTGTAGGGTAGTTGTCTTTCGGACAAGTTTGATTTACATCCCTGTAATCAACGCACACTCTAATCGTTCCTTGTTCTTTCATCACAGGAACAATATTTGATACCCAATTGGTTAGAGGAACGGGGCAAATGAAACCAGCATGGAGGAGTTTTTCAACTTCTGCCTTGATGGCAACGACTTTCTTGGGGTGCACCTGCCTTAGCCGTTGTCGTACTGGTTTGACATCTGGATACATCTTAATTTTGTGTTCAACTATGCTCGACTCGATACCTGGCATTTCATCATATGACTGGTGAGCCCCAGTATTGTAGCAATAATGCTACAACTCCTGGGGCTTCCTGTCTCTTAATTTTATCAACCCGGTAGTTCGTACAAACTTGGAAGCGGCGGTGCTATATGCACAAGTACTAGCTCTTGTCGCAGCTGTCACTTGGTCAGCTGGTACAAGTCCGCTAGGGCTCAAGCCAACTTCTATAGGCTCACAGAAGAAGCTTTATCAATGATGGATGAAAGCTAGCTCAAAGAAGACTAATCTACTTGACAAAAATGAACTGAAAGCAAATCAAAGCATGTAAACCTAGGAAACCCTAATTTGACTAGTCTAATCTCTATACAGCAATGAGGATGAGTAATACTTCTACCAATGCTGCTATTACATCTAACAAGTGGAAATACATGGATCTAAACTATTGACATTATAAAAGACATGTTTTTATACTTTTTCATTAAGTGGGTGGAATGATTATGATTGTGTGCTAATTGGGGTTTGGTTGTGCAGATGGGATGGAGAAGGAAGGAAAGCATGGAACAGGTTGGGGAGGCTAGGTGAGGTCCCTATGGACCCTTAGCATCCATTCACAGACGTTTTCCACGTTCAGAAGCTCGGCAACCGAGTGAATGGCCTCCTACAGGATGTCTGCAGGGGATCCTACAGGATACTCAGAGGTTACTACAGGATAGTCCTGTAGGTCTTCTACAGGATGTTCTGTGCAATTCTACAGGATGCTTGGCCGTGAAGGTTTGAAGTGATGGAGGAGTGATGGAATGGTAGGAAGAGATATGCTTGCATGCATGATCAAGATGGAAGAGATGGTAACGGAACGAGAAAGAGGAGTGTAAATGAAACCAAAGATTATGACTGTCACCAAACCAAAAATGCATCAACCTAAATTACTTATGCCATGAATTCAAATAACAGATTTTATTATGAGAATGCAGCAAAGACACATAAATATAAACAAGGGAGGTACTGGGCGCTTGAGATGGGCCCAACCCAAAGAACTACAGCCTCCCAAGAGAGATTTAGAGCTGGTGCAAAGCTGGATCAATCTTTATTAACCAAGAATGAAAAGTTACATCAAAACTGTCCACAAGTAGAGCTTGAGAAAGAGCTGAAAGCAAAACTAATCCATGGCCTACAAATCAAATTACAAACTAGCTAACTAATGGCTAAAACAAAATGACTAACTACCAGCTAGCTACTGACTATCAAAATGGCTAACAACTAGCTGCCTACTAGCTAACCCAAATGAGGCCATAAGCTCTCTTATTTATACAATTTCGAGGACCCAACAGTCCTACTAAAAGTTAGGGACTCGGCTGCCCAAGACTTGTAGTTAACAGCAGTCCAACTTGACTTGCTTGGCTACCCTTGACTTGTAGTTAACAACAGTCCAACTTGACTTGCTTGGCTGCCCTTGACTTGTTGATTCGGTGGCCTTTGAACTCCGAGCTGCTTGGCTGCCCTTGTGCTAATTGATTTGGTGGCCTTTGAACTCCGAGCTGATGGTGGAGAATTCGAGGTAAGGGCCCATAAATGAGGGGGACACCTTCCTACAAATCCTCTAGCTTGTTCTCCCACGAATTTGGCTGCCAAGTGCTCATTAAGACCTTCAATTTTGTCTCCAAGTTGACCAACAAGGCTACACAAAGCACCCATTAGACTTGTTGGCATAATGACTAACCAAATTCACTCTATTAACATAAAAATAATCAAAAACATGCAATAAACAAATGAGAATGGTGGACTAAGCCAAATTAGGAAGTTGAATGAGCCCAAATAATTGTACATTTTTGGGGCTCATCATCACCCCCTACTGAAAGTGTTGCTCATCCTCTGAGCAACCAATCTCTCTCCTTGTCTTCGATGGCCCTGATGGCCTCCTTGTCATGCCAACTGTATCATGAATTTGGTTCTCACCAATACTTAGAATGGTCTGGAATTGCTTCTAAACTCTTGTAAATCCATCTTTCTTGAAAATAAGAAATCTCTCTAACCACTCCCACAACTGTGACAAAAATCCCTGAGTGAAAGCTAAGAAATTGAGAATAGGCACAGGTCCACCAAAGGAATTCAAGGAAGAAAAGGTAGCGAGCAGGTATGAATACAAGTGGGCAACATCTTGCAGTTCCAGTTTTGTCTTTAAGCCTCCATGACCCAGATATACTTTATGCACAGAAGAACCCTCCTTTTTCACTGTAGCTAGAAGCTGGTGCAGATGCCACTGCTGATGGACTGGCCTCAAATACCAGATGTCTGCAGTTCATTTCCAGTGATGTCATCACAAGCATTCTCCATAAATCCACTCGCTGGATTTACAGTTTCCAGATTGGGAGTCTCATCATTTGCCGTGTGGAGTTTTCTTGTAGAAGAGAGAGTTCTTTTTTTTTTTATGAATATCCTTCAGCATGTATTCCAAGCTTTTTGTCATCAAAAGTTTCATCAAGTTTACGTGAAATATTTGGCAAATCTGCTATTACATCAGACCTCGTGACCTTCTTAAACCCTGAATTGGAATCAAGTAAGCCACCTTCAAGTGTCTGTGTTTTGACACTTTCTGAATGAGTTCTAAATTGGCCACCTGTGTGAACACTCAGCCCATTGTCAGACTGCTGCACTACTTCAATATCATTGTCAAACAGGGTGGTTCTGACATCTCTTTCAATAGCTTCTTTAGCTTTTGATTGGATATTTTTACGGACATTTTCACTTTGAGCTTGAGCCTGTTCATAAGAAATGTTATTTGACAATGGAGAATTACCAAATTCATCCTTTTCATACATAAGATTGAATCCCTGTGCAGAACCTACAGGTGTTTCAAACCTTCCTGTTTCAATCGTATTGCCTGTTCCAGACTCTCTAGGAGTTTTTTTCATTGCCTACAATAGAAGATGAATGAACAGCTGAAGTGAGAATCTCCTTCTCCACTGAAGCCATACCTCCAATTACATCTCTTTCCTTTCCCAGTGCTAATGGTGCTTCTTCATTTCTCACAAGTAAGACAAAAGCGTGAAGGACATTTTTGGGGAATGCCTTAACGCTCTCTCTCTTGTAAATGACCGACACAGGAAATTTTTGCACAACTCATCAATCTGGACTTCACTGTTTTCCTTCAGCTCACCTGCCTCTATCAAAACTTTCATAAGACCTTTGTTGCCTCATCAAGACATGCTGCATGCTTTGCAACCGATTGACTGTTCTCCTTTATCAGACTTATTATAAATTATATCAGTTGTACATGTTATTTTCTGAACATTACATGCTATTAGAATTGATGATCTGAAGTCTGATCACATAAACACATCACTGTGCATTGATGCTTAAAGCAAACAAACCAAATAATACACCCAGAGTAGCATGCTCACAACATGTTTGACGAAATTTCTCTGTTAAGAGTCCCTTAAAAGGCAGAAGAGGCCGAGCTGATCTTAAACACCAAGTGTAATTTCTAGAATATTGAAATCTGTCCCTCTTTTCCAGCTGAAGCATATTTCAGGTGTTGCCTCCCTAATTACATTGTAAAACATTGAATATCATTCTCAATTGGAAATCAGAAATTGCCTCAAATCTTTTTATCAGAGTTTGTTCTTTTAATCACCAGCAAGTCCTGCTACTACTGGAGCTAAGCCTATGCTCGAGAGAGTGCTAATCCTTCCAACATCCATGCTACATGCATGTAGAAGTTAGAACTCTAAGTTTCATCATAGATTTTCTTCAAATAAAACTTTTTCAGCTGATCTTGTACTCTTCTGAACTAGATCTAGAGTTCGATTGGCCATTATGAAGATTTCCGTTGATGGAGGGTGAGCTGGCCAACTACACGTTGGCCCCATGCAGACTGTCGGTCCTTACTGCAGTGTTTAACTATTTGTTCCTTGCCTATAATCACATCCATCGATCACGCTGAAGGTTAAATGGTCACCACTGCCTGTTTTCAATTTTTTCTTGAGTTGGCTGAGCACACGTGGCGTATCCACCCACTGAGCGTTGTTGAACTAGATGAGGGTGTCCAGTTGGCTGGCCACCGATTCTCTTAATCCTAACCATCTCATTCATTCATGCAATGTTCAGATTAGATTCATGCAAACAGAGGAATCGGTTTTGTCACGTACCTAGAAGTCGAATGGCTGCCGTGAGCTGTTGTGGGTTGACCTGGCTGCATGCATTGATTTGATGATTGCATGATGGCTTGAATGCTGATCTTTGACTGTGTTTTTCATGTGCAGGTGTCCTCTGGCCGGATCCAAGCTCCAGACAATTGTTTCCACGTTCAAATCTGCACGTC
>APFE031566048.1:377390-411715 GCA_000404065.3 Pinus taeda
TCGCGACAAAGGAGCTCATTTGGATCAAAGGAGCGAGGGCATCCCCAAACTTGCATTGGACATAAGGTAGGCCCTAAAAACACTTGTTTGCCATTATTTATAAAAGCATATTTAGAGAAAGATAGTGTCTGGTTGGTTTGCTTGTCATTAGGTCTTCTTTAGATTCTAGGAAGGTCTATCTTGTCCGCAAGATCGACTCATTCCGCGTGACAAAATACCATACCTCAAATGATGATAATAAAATACCATATTGGAGTACACTTTGCCTTGTTCCCCATGGTGATCTGAAAGTTCATCTTCTCCTCCCAATAATATGAGAAACATTCCCGGATTCCCGTCATATGCCGAGAGGCTCCACTGTCTATATACCATACCTCAGATGATGCAAAACTACTCATACAAGCCACTTCTTCTTCCAGCCTGGAAGCCAACATAGAGAAATCAAAATCACTTTCTCTTGTGCAATTTTCTGAAAATCTGCGCGAGTCTCTTGAGGTAGATGCCTCTGCATCATGGTCTTGACCCATAATTGATTTTCCCTTCCTGTCTCTGATTACTTGCTTTGATACCATGTGAAAATTCTATCACTACAACAACTGATTTACTTTACCTACTTATTTTCCAATAAGCTATTTATGAAAATCCTTCAATAAACATTAAAATAAATTATGTTGCAAATATCACACCATAATACAGAAACAAACACATGCACCAGAATCAACACATCGACATAGATATTTTGGACAACAGTCCCCGAAAAAACCCAATGTGGGAAAACCGGTGCAACAAGGGAGGATTTAATTATTCAACAATTCTTCAGTACAATAGGGTGCCAAACTGGCTTACCCAACAGAGAGAAAAATTCTCCAATACTTCTCCTAGTCTCAGCGTCAGCCTGGCTGACCTCTACGTAGCTCCCAGACACTCTGCGTCAGCCCCTGCCTCTCTGCATCATCACTGGGCCTCTCTGCATCACCCACGCAAGTCCTCCAGTGACTGCGCAGTCTATTGTTGCCTCTGCATCTGCCTCTCCAACCTCTACACTGGTCTTCTGGTGCTACTCCTGACTCTCTGTTTCGTACTCGTTGCCACCTGCTACTCTCCAGACCACTAGTTCGAATTTCTCAGCTAACTCTGCTCTAGAAATCTAACTGACTAGTCTCCCTCAATGTGTTGTCCAACTAACTCTCAAGCCTCTTCTTATACTTTTCTCATTGGTCCATCAACGGCCGAGATTAAATCTCTAATCAACGGCTAAGATTAGATTTGGCTTGATCCATGACTTTTGGACACTTTTAACCCAGTTTTTATATTAATACCCATTAATATTTTATTTTTCCTAAGTTTAGACTTAGGAACTCCATTAAAAGTATTAATTATTTTAATATCTCCCAAACCGGTTAGAATCTGCCCAAACCATTTATGGGTCTTGGAGATCTCATGTGCTTTAGCCTCTCCACCAATTTTCATGGCTAGAGCACATCCGATGCTACCCCAAATCAACATTTGCATTTCATATTAAGTGCTCTCATTTAAAAGAGATAAATTGTGGACTGTTTTGACACATTTGGCATAAGTTTGCATATTGTTGTCCTAAAAGGTTTTCTTTTGCTCATTTAATGTCATAAAGTTCAATAAGACTCTTGATATTGTTTAATGCTCTATTGTGAGAATGTTGTTAGCATTGATAACATTGGATTTTGGTTTAGTTGCTACATTGCTTCACAACAAGAGATCTAACACCTTGTTTTATTGTGAGTTTCATAATCATAATTGTGCACTAAATAACTTGCTCACAAAGCACCTAATCCTAAGATCTAATATCTCTTTGAATGGTTAATTGGTCATTAGACTTGGGCATATTTGTATCTCTTGTTCTTACACATTAGCAATGGGGATCTAATTGTTCTTTGGATAATTAGCATTGTGACAAATTATTGATATAACTTGGAGAATTGCTAATTGTGTTTGGAAGAACATTAATCACCTAAGTCACCTATTGCTTGAGCAAGTGTTTATTGGCATCCTTGTCATTATTGTATTGTCTCTAAAAGAACCTTGGTTAAATTGCTCTAAGTAATATCGTGGATAAGTGCTCTAATCTCTTAACTATTATTGTCATTGGATTTATTGTTCATGTGAATGTTAATGTTATCTTTGACATATCAGTAAAATTGGCATAAAAAGCATCAATCTTGTTGCTTGTTGAAAACTTGAGCAATTATCTCTAGGTAACATTGGATAGATATTTTGATCACTATTGAAGTTGAGCACTTTATCTTGTGTTTATGATTGTCCTTCATTGTTTAAGTACTCTTTGTCATAATCTAAGGATCATTTATAACTAAGTACTTAAGATCATAAGCAGTTTTAACTCAAGATCACTCAATCAATTTGCATTTGCATCCTAGGCCTAGTCTTGCTTTAATTAATTATTAATTGACCTCCAAGCCTAAGCTTGGTTGATAGAAAGATAGAAACACCCTTCATCTCATAGCTTGCGAACGATGGACCCTCTCTAGTGGTTAACACGGTGACCTTGCAATCGTCAGAGCCAGAATCTCTGCAACGCTAGAGGCACTGGGTAGTTAGATTTCAAGGAGAGGTATCGTCAACCAAGCCTTTGTTTGCTTCGCCTTGACTTCTCTCTACAACCTACTTTAGAGACTAACCTCAAAACAGCTAAGGATTAAGGGATACACCTAGTTAGGCATATAACTAAAATCAACCAAGATTTTGCATCTCACCTAGATTGTAAGACCTGCATTTCATCTAGGATAGCAAAGCATTTCAAGCAGCGATTGTTCATACAGTCATTTGGTATTTATTCGATATAAATCAAGTAGTTGACTCCATAATGCACTGGTTTCATATAACAATCTAATCTAATCACTTACCTTGCTAAAATCAACCAAGTGGCTAGGTCATTCAATCGTGTCTCCTGGACTTGTTGTTTGCCAACGAGTCTTGCATTCCCATATTCCATAGGGACTAACCCCCATACCCTGTTGTTGGGAGACACTTAGAATGGAGAGGTCGGGGATCAGAATAACAGCCCCCAACCTGAGTCATTGTCACGTTGTGCCCGTACAATCTGAGTGACAACAGGTATCATTGTATTCAAGTTTTGTGATAGTCATCTTCGTGTAGCCAACCTTTTGGCTCTCACAGAATAAAATTCAGTTTTGATCCATTCACTCTAGTTTGTTTGATTCAATGTTATCTATTGCAAATTATTAAAGAGTTTCAGCTATTAAATTTGGGTAATTAGCCACTTAGACACACTTTCTTATTGAATTATTTTTCATATAAAGGCTGATTTGTGAAGGATTGTTCCACATTTTGAAGCTAAGGATTTTCACTCACTTATTTGGCCACTAACTTGTAGGTCAAACAGATTTTATCTTGCTGTTTTTTTATTGTTTTATGGCAGATTTACAGGTAAGAATAGCAGGTACAAACTTTAGGGACACTCCCCTGAGGTTGGATAACACTGGCCCAAATGGAGAGGAAGATTTGCTAGTGACACTTGGGCAGATTTTCCTATATGTTTGCTGATGTTTACCGCTGATTTTTAAAGTTTACATCAATTTACAGGGTGTATATTTTAGTTGTAACAAGACTGCATGGGAAAACTATATTTTTAGTCTCAGTGATATGTAATGTGCCTTGAGCATATCAAGAGATAAAATAAGATAATTTTATTAATGTCCAACAAATGACCACAAAAGCAGGGAGTGAAGAAGAATACAGTGTGGGACTGCAAGTGTAGCTCCAAGAAAATGCTGAAAATAATATAAAGAAGGAAAGAAAGAAGCGGTAATGCTCCCCTCACACACATATGAAAGACCGTGGCACGATACAAAATAATCAGTAGCCTGCCAAGAAAGAATGAGTGAAATAGGATGATCTAGCAATGGAGCTAAAGATGTCAAGGGCTCCTGAATCTGATAACTGATCGTGAGGGCAGGTAACTAGGCACTGGCTCACTGTCGAAATGCCCTAGAGCCAGTGGTGGGTCCAACTGTATGATCCTAGGGGGGGTGTACCAGCAAGACATACTCCAAGCATATGAGGTCGACAGAAAGAAACTCTAAATAGATCTATGGCCACTCCTATGGAACTAGGAGGTAATCAAACAGGGTGAGACTGCCCTGCTCCGGAACTATCTAAAGCTGGTCCCTCTGGTGCTCTAAGAATATGTAAATTGATGTATGGTTCAGCATCACCGAACTGGTTTCAATGATATCCGTCAATCCCTCAAAGGGGGCGGCTGAGAAGAGACCTGAGATATCACCCTTCTATTGTCTAGTGCACCCTGAACTTTTGTCCATTGCTTGTGGTTCTGATCAATCAGATTTACATGATGTAGTTCAGCAGAGTGTTTTTTATTTTTGGCTGAAATAAAGAATGATTTTTTCCTCTAGAAAAATAAAAAGATTTTAATATCTTCTCTATTTATACTTGAAAGTTAGAACTTAGAAGTAAGAACACGGTAACACTAGTATTCATATATATGGCACATGCATGTATGAAAATGACAAATGGCAATTCTTGTGATTAATAGACATACAATCTCATTCAATATATAATTGGTGGCTACTTGAACATAATCGGTATATGACAGCTAAAGTGAAATAATGCCTGCAAATGGCCAAAAGAAATCAATAGACCAAAACATGTGTGTGTTCTAAGGGAAAGAAAATTAGATATCTGCAACCTATGTCTAAAAGCAATTCCGACAAAATAGCTATCTGGTACAGAAAACACAGACAGTAGCTTATAGAAAGATGATAAGGTACACGCTTTTAAAAATCATACTGAAAATTATTATCTCCAAATTTGTAATGAAAAGCAGCATGGAAATGAAAAAGGAAGGTTGCTGTGTATATAACTAAATTAAAAAGCTTATCAATCCAACTTAGGAGGTTAAGAAGATCCCAGGACTTCACCGTAAAAATTTGCCCCTATCCTCTGGCCATTCATCTGCACCTCTGCTGTCAAAAACCTGGACTAAATCTCCTGGTAAACTAGCATCACACTTTCCACGCTTTACATCTCCATCTCTTCTGCCTTCCCTATTTTTCCGTTTTTTATCACCTTGTCTTCCACGGCCCTTATTCCTTCCATGTTCCTCTTGTTTGTTATAATATCTCACACGGACACATTTTGCACTAGGATCAGTTCCTTCAATAGTGTCTGTCACAAGAAAACTTAAATTGGCCTTGAAGAAATTATGAACTGCCTGCAAGCAGCAGTATGCTACATTTAGGACACACAAAAAATATGCAAGAACAATTAAATACTATCAAGAAGACCTGCACATTCCAATCAGTAGCAAACAAGTATGTCCATGGATAGGTACATAGCACAAGGCTTAGAATATACTTGCCGCTCTATGTGCTTTGTCAGGATCTGGTGAAAGGACAAGAGGAACAAGATTCTTGATATCTCCTGCAGAAACTTGAGCAAGCAAGTCTTTCAACTTTTCTGCATCACTTTCACCAGCTAAGTTTTTAAATGTCTCAACATGTATACTGTAATCTGAACTGTTTACACTGCCTAGCTGGCATTCCCTGCTACTGACTTCATTTGTCAACATAGAGCTCTCTTGAGGCACCTTCTTTTCCTAGTAAAAACAATAGCATGTCACATATATCTTACTCTAAATGAAAAATCAAAATGGCTATATCCAAAAGCACAATGTATAGGTATTTACCTCTGTTGGAACATCCAAACATGTCAGATGGACCACCTTCCCATCACAGTCTACTTCATTTACAATAAAATCTGTATACCTGCAATATATGATAATTTCAAAACATCATTGTGACATTTACTGGTCAAGATAATTCTCAGCCTCATTCAATAAAACTAAATAATTGAGATGACTAAAGATAATTTATGCAATGCCATATTAAGATGAGAAACATGCAAGAATGTCATATAAATAAGTAGCTATGCATCAATTCTCCCTCAAAGATAACTCTCCATTGACAACAAGAACGTGTAGTTCAACACAGTCATACTTTTGATTTCAATAATAGAATCAGAACTTAAGAGTATGACAATTATTACATGAATAATCTTTTAAAATATAATCAAGTTGGTAGGAGCCCCCTGTTGTATAGTGAAACTGTTGGACATCTGAGTTAGATGAGTATAGTGAATAAAGAGGCTTGAGGCGTGCATGCATTTGAGTTTCCTCATTCTTGTGTTTATATTCACTGCGTCTTCTGCTTGATTAGCCTGTGCTGCGCCTTGCTGGCAAGTTTTCCCACTCACATGGTTTTGTTGACCATATAGCAGCTTACTATGAACCTGATCCTTCCACTGTGTCTGGAGGTAGTTGTCAAGATGGTACCCAAAAAATACTTAGAAGTTTGTACTGAAGGTGTTTTGCAAGGTAATTCCTTGACTCCAGTGTTCCACGGGGATGCACCCCCCAAAGTGGGGGGGCATGCCCCCCAAGTTTCCCACACTCCGGGAATGGGGGGATGCCTGGGGAAACGTTTCCCCACATCCCCCTTTGCAGGGAAACCGCAGAAACACATGGGGAAATGTTTCCCAATGTGGGGGATGCAGTTTCCAAAAAGGGGGATATTTGTGTGCCCCCCTTCCCTCTCCCTGAAGGGGGATGCCTTGGTGTTCCCCCCAGATATTTTGTCTAGCAACCCATGAAGATAGAAAAAAATAAGGGATAGAGCTTTGAGGATGTGAAACCTCATCTATTGCAGCAACTGGAAATTATTCTTCTAATTGTTAATTTAATTTAACAATTTATTTGCCCATACAAACAATGAATAATTCTCTACTGCAATTTTCACAAATATACTGTGGAAGAAAATAGCGCTGGAAATTGAGAAAATTCTAGCACACACACATAAAAATATGACACAATTCTTTTCGGACAATTGTCCCTGGAAAAACACAACTTGGGAAAATCGATGCAGCAGATGAGGGTTTTATTATTATGCAATAGTGAATTCTAAGTACAGTCTATGGATGCCCAACTGGCAATCCAACTAGCAAGAAAATCTAGCCAAAATTATATAAGGGAATTTCCCTTCTTCCACAAGCAACCCTGGCACAACTTTCCTTCAGAAAACTCGTCCACCTGGACCTTCTTTGCAGTGCTTGTGCAGGGCCTATGACGTCTATCCTCTGAACTGCCTCTGATGAAGTCGTTCTTCCTGTCTCTACTGAAGAAATTGCTTCTCTGGCAATCTGGAACCTTTGTCCGGCCTCTAGAACTGAAAACGATTTTGAAGTGAATCACTCTAAATAAATACATATATTATTGATAAATTGAAAGATGATTACAAATGTGGGAGGCCCCTGGCTTAAATATTGCCTTGGGTGCCTCTTGGTGAATGGGCATGATCTTTGATCATGCCCTTTGCCTAATTAATTACTAATTACAGACTTTATTAATTTTTTTAGATTAATTTTTATATAACATTGCCTTCCTCTTGAAAAAATGCTTTGTCCTCAAAGCATACATAACGACAGGTGTTGTTGACGAAACGCTTCTGTCTCCCAAGAAGCGTCTTCTTCTAGTAAGTCCTTCCACTTGATTTATTCTTTGAGTGCTCGGGATCGCAGCTTTTTTTTCCCTGATGGAGATAATACCTTCTAGTTCTAGAATGACCCTTCCTTCGTCATCTAAATTCGAAAGTGTTGTTTGTGTTGATTGATGTTTGCCAAGTGCCTTTTTAAGGCAGGAGACATGGAAAACGTTGTGAACATGAGTTTTATCAAAAGGGATTAAACTATGTGCTCCTTGGCTGATCTTTTTGTTGATCTTGTATGGTCCATAAAACCTTGGTGCCAATTTGTTTTTTCCCTTTTGTTTTATGGACAACTGCTTGTACGGCTGAAGTTTAACAAATACCCAATCTCCAACTTCAAATTCTCTCTCTGTTATGTTTCAGTCAGCTTGCTGCTTCATACGATTTCTTGCATTATTTAAATTTTATTTTAGAGTTTGGACGACTTTTTGGGTTTCTTCTAACTGGTCTTTAACAGTTGGAAGTTGTCTCGATGATAGCAAAGTCATTCCATTTCGAAGGTTCGTAATAGTACAGAGCTTTAAATGCAGTCATTTTCGCTGACTTGTGGTAAGTAGAATTGTACCACCATTCAACGAGGTGTAATCATTGAGCCCACTTATTTTGTTTGTTTGTGGCATAACAATGTAGGTAGGCTTTTAAACATTTATTGACAATCTCTGTTTGGCCATCTGTTTGAGGATGGTAGGCTGAACTCATGTTGAGGTAGTTCCTATATGTTAGAAAAATTCCTTCCAAAAATTACCCTTGAACTTGGCATCTCTATCGCTCATAATGACCTTGGGATATCCATGTAATTTGTAAACATTTTTGCAAAATATCTCAACGATTTGTTTTGTTGAGTCTGATTTCCTCATTCCAATAATGTGAGCATACTTGGTAAGTCTGTCGACTACTACAAGAATTTTATCCTTACCATCAGACATGGGTAAACCTTCGATAAAGTCCATTGATATTTCCTCCCATTTCTGATTTGGGGTATTTAAAGGGTGAAGTAGTCCAGGTGTCATAATATTTTCATTTTTATTCCCCTGGCATTTATCGCATTCTGCTACATATTTTTGAATATCATTATTCATTCCCTTCCAAAAAAATGATTGTCGTGCTTTATAGTAGGTTTTAAAGAATCCTACATGTCTGGCTGACAGCGAATAATGCGACTCTTTGAGAACCTTGGCTTTAAATTTGGAATTTTAACTCAGATAAATTCTTCCCTTGTACCATAGAATATTGTTTTTCCATTCAAATTTGGAATTCTGAGGAAGGTTGTTGATTATAGCACTTGTTTCTGGATCTTTTGCATATTCACTTCGGATCTCATTCAGCCATTCGAGAACAACTAAAACTGCAAGTAATGATGGTTCTTCGTCTTTCTTGGACAGAGCATCAGCGATTATGTTATCTTTCTCTTTCTTATGTAATATATCCATGTCAAAGGCAGCGATTTTTTCAATCCATTTTTGTTGTTCTATAGATAGTGTTTTCTACTAGAAGGGATGCAGAAGACTATTATGATCTATTCGTATTAAGAACTTACCTCCCAAGAGATATTGTCTCCACTTGGCTAATGTGTGCATAATAGCAAGCATTTCCTTGTTGTATGTAGACTTGAGACGTTCTTTCTTTTTGAGCTTCCTACTTTCAAATGCGATTGGGTGACCATCCTGCATTAGTACTGCTCCTATGCCAAAACCTGAAGCATCACACTCAATTACAAATGGTTTTGAGAAGTTTGGAGTTGCCAATACAGGGGCATTAGACATAACTTCCTTCAAGTTTTTGAAACAGTTTCTTGCTTCATCATTCCATCGAAATGAGTTTTTCTTTAGAAAGTTCGTTTGGGGTGCGGTTATATGGGCATAGTTTTTAATAAATCTTCGACAATACCCAGTCAATCCTAAGAATCCTCTTAGCTTGGAGATATTAATTGGTTTGGGCCATTCCTTTATAGCCTTGATCTTATTAGGATCTACTTTTACTTCTTCCTTGGATATTATATGTCCGAGATACTCTACTCCTTTCCCAAAAATGCATTTGGACTTCTTGGCATAGAACAGATGCTCCTCTAATACAGTAAGAACTTGGTCCAAATGTTGTAGGTGCTCCTTCCATGTTTTACCATAAACTAGAATGTCATCAAATAATACTAACACAAACTTCCTTAGATATGGGCGGAATAGCTCGTTCATAGTAGCTTGGAATGTTGTTGGTGCATTGGTTAAACCAAAAGGCATTACTTTAAACTCGTAGTGACCTTCATGTGTTCGGAACGCAGTTTTTGCTATGTCTTCCAACCTTATTCTGATTTGCTAATACCCTAACCTTAAGTCCAAATTTGAAAAGTATTTAGCACCATGTAGTTCATCCAACATTTCGTCGATAAAAGGGATTGGAAACTTGTTTTTATTTGTTATTTTGTTTAGTCCTCGATAATCGACGCATAATCTGAACGATCCATCTTTCTTTTGAACTAATACAACTGGAGCAGCATACGGACTTTTGCTTTTTGTGATAATGCCACATTTTAAAAAATCCTGGACTAATCTTTCAATTTTCGTTTTCTGATGATGTGGATATCGATGCGGTTTGATGTTGATGGGATTTGATCCTGATTTGACTTCAATTGGCTCGATTTCTCTTTTAGGAGACAACTTCACTGGAAGGTCTTGGAACACCTTTTCATGCTTTTGAATTAGTTCTTGAACTTCGAGTGAATCTTCGTTAACCATAATTGAAGTTAGCATTTCTAATTGATGACACTGCACTAAATAAGTTGGTGCTCCCTTCCAGATTGTTGATTTGGGGTAGCATCGGATGTGCTCTAGCCATGAAAATTGGTGGAGAGGCTTAGCACATGAGATCTCCAAGACCATAAATGGTTTGGGGAAATTCTGCCCGATGAAGGAGATATTAAAATAATTAATATTTTTAATGGGTTCCTAAGTCTAAACTTAGGAAAATAAAAATATTAATGGGTATTAATATAAAACTGGGTTAGAAGATTCTAAATGACATGGATCAAGCCAAATCTAATCTTAGCCGTTGATTAGAGATGTAATCTTAGTCGTTGAAGACTCAACAGAAAAAAGTATAAGAGGAGGCTTGAGGGTCAGTTGGAGATACACTGAGGGAGATCAGTGAATTTGATTTCTAGAGTGGGGCTTGCTGAGAAATTCGAACTAGAAGACTGGATTGCAGCAAGAGGTAGCAAGTACGTAATAAAGAGGCAGGGACAGAGCCGAAGGACCAGCGCAGAGATCTGAGAGGCAGACGCAGAGCCACTCAGAAGGACGTGGAGGCAGCTGGACTGCACAGCAGCTGGAGGGCCTACGTGGGTGACACAGAGAGGCCAAGTGCTGACGCAGTGAGGTAGAGTGCTGACGCAGAGGGTCTGGGAGCTACGCAGAGGCTCGCTGGACTGACGCTGAGCCTAGGAGAAATGTCGAAGGATTTATCTTTGTTGGGTGAGCTAGTTTGGTACCCTAGTTGTACTCAAGAAAAGCTGATTAATAAAATCCTCCTCTGTTGCACCGATTTTCCCGCATTGGATTTTTCCAGGGACAATTTTCCAAAAATAATTGTGTTGATGTGTTTGATTCTTGTGCATGTATTTGTTTTTGTATAATGGTGTGATATCTGCAATAGATAAAATAACTTACTGATTTATTTTAATATTTACTGAAGGGATTTCGTAAATAACTTATTGGAAAATAAGTAGGTAAAATAAATCAGTTGCTGCAGTAATAGAATTTTCACATGGTAGTAGAGGAAGGAACCAGAGACAGGAAGGGAAAATCAATTATGGGTCGAGATCATGATGCAAAGGCATCTACGTCAGGAGACTCGTGCAGGTTTTCAGAAAATTGCACAAGAGATAGTAATTTCAATTTCTCTATGCTAGCTTCCAGATTGGAAGAAGAAGTTGCTTGTGTGACAAGCTCTGCATCATCAGAGGTATGGTATATAGACAGTGGAGCCTCTTGGCATCTGACAGGAATCGAGGAATGTTTCTCAGATTATCAGGAGGAAAGGATGAATTTTCATATAACCATGGGGAATAAGGCAAAGTGTACTCCAGTAGGAAAGGGTACCATAGCTTTTCAAAACAAAAACAGGAGAGCGGTTCCGTGCTACCAATGTGCTACATGTGCCAGGACTGGGGCTGAACTTACTTTCCGTATCACAATTTCAAAGCAAGGGCTGTGATGTTTTCCTCATTAAGGAGAAAGTATACGTCAAACACCTGAGTTGGAAAAAGTAAGTGCAGATCGGAATCAGAAGTAACAGGTTGTACAGGTTACAACTAGAATCACCAATGGCACTTATAGGCAGTAATGGAGACAAGGATTTGAATGAACTATGGCACAGAAGAATGGGACATTTGCACCATGGGGATCTGAGAATTCTCAAGAAAACTATAACAAGAGTTCCAGAGCTTAGTACAGAACAAGATGATGTATGCAGAGGATGTGCTCTGGGCAAGTATGCCAAAGCAGCATTTCCTAGAAGTAAAAACAGGGCCGAGAGTGGACTAGGATTGATACACTCAGATATCTGCAGACCAATGTCCACTAAAGCTCTTAGTGGTGTCGAATACTTCGTCACCTTCATTGATGACCACCACAGGAAAACATGGATTTATTTTTTGAAAACCAAGGACGAGGTTTTATGTTGATTCAAAGAATTCAAGGTTCTGGTGGAGAATCTAACAGGGAAGAAAATAAAAGTTTTGTGCTCAGACAATGGTGGGGAGTATGTCGATAAGGACTTCACTGATTTTTGCGCTAGGGAGGGCATCAGAAGAGAGCGGACAACCCCTTACAATCCGAAGCAAAATGGAGTAGCAAAAAGGAAGAACAAGACTATTGTGGAAGCAGCTAGGGCCATGATGTATGATCAGGATATGCCAAAATTCCTGTGGGCAGAAGCATGCAACACAGCAGTCCATGTCCAGAATAGAACTCCTCATAGGGCATTGGGCAAGATTACTCCAAAGAAAGTCTTCACCGAGAAGACACCTGAAGTCAGCCATTTCAGGATATTTGGGAGTTTAGCATATTGTGGTATACCTGAGGAGAAAAGGAAGAAGTTAGATCAAACTACAAAGAAAGGATATCTAGTGGGATATAGCGAGAACGCTAAGGCATATAGAATCTATCTTTCAAGGAGCAGGAACGTAGTAGTTCGACGAGATGTGAAATTCATGGAAGATAGGGCCTTCAAAAAATCTCAAAAAATGCCTTCCGAGGAGCAGTGAAAAGATGAGTCGTTGGTCAAACCACTTCAACCAGCAGAAGCCAAGAATTCTCCCTCAGAATAGGATGAATCACAAGAAGAGGAGGAGCTAACAGATGCACCTGCTACCAGAGGAAGAACGAGCCGGGAACTTCAACAGATTCTGCAGGATGTAGAAGATTTCATCGGTGCATCGAGAAACAATAAAAGGGAGCGAAGACAGCTAGATAGATATCAGGCCTTAGTAGCTCAGGATGGGGAGCCTTCCAGTTTTCAGGAGGCCGCTCAACATCAAGTTTGGATCGATGTGATGGTAGAGGAATACAGATCTATAATGGTGAACGATGTCTGGGAAGTAGTGCTTAGGCCTCAAGACAGATCCGTGGTAGGTTCGAGATGGATCTACAAGGTTAAATACGCTGCAGACGGCAATGTGGGAAAATACAAAGCCAGGTTTGTGGCTAAGGGGTATTCTTAGAAGGAAGGAATTGACTACGAAGAGACCTTCACCCCAGTAGCCAAGTATACATCTATTAGAACCGTGATACCTCTTGCAGCACAGATGGGATGGGAGATTCATCAGATGGATGTCAAAACGGCATTCTTGAATGGGATAATAGAAGAGGAAGTATACATTGAACAGCCTAAAGGCTTTGAGACACATGAGAAGAAGTCTCATGTATGCAGATTGAAGAAAGCCTTGTATGGGCTCAAACAGGAACCTAGAGTGTGGTATGGTCGAATTGATGGCTACTTGCAGAAGATGGGGTTCGTCAAGAGTAACACAGATCTGAATCTCTACTATCTGGTTGTAAAGAATGAGCCTCTAATCCTAGAATTATATGTGGATGATCTCTTCCTGACAGGATCATCTAGGCTCATCGAGGACTGCAAGAAGAATCTAGCCACAGAATTCGACATGAAGGATTTGGGACAGATGCATTATTTCCTGGGGTTCGAAGTTTGGCAACAGAAGGGGGAGATCTTCCTTGGACAAGGGAGATACGCTACAAAAATTCTGAAGAGATTCAAGATGCAGGACTGTAGCCCTATGGCTACTCCAATGATCACCAACTGGAAGAAAATTGATGCATCAGAAGACAAGGATGTTGATCCCACCTTATACAGGTAGCTCGTAGGGTCCCTGATGTATCTGATCAATACTAGGCCAGACATTTGTTACGCTGTCAACACCCTCAGTCAGTTCATGGTGGAACAGAAGAGGGCTCACTAGGCAGCAGCCAAACATGTTCTCAGATATATACAGGGAACAGTCGGTTATGGACTCTCGTACACCAGAAGAAATGATATCAGACTGAGTGGGTTTACTGATGCAGATTGGGCAGGAAGTTCGGTAGATCGGAAAAGTACCTTTGGGTATTGTTTCAACATTGGATAGGGAATGACCTCCTGGTGCAGTAGGAAACAAAAATCCGTAGCTTTGAGCTCAACGGAAGCAAAATATATGGCCGCTAGCACAGCTTCATGCGAAGCCATATGGCTTAGAAAATTGCTTGTGAACTTGTTCAGAAGAAGGATGGAAGCGACCAGGATCATGTGTGATAATCAGAGTTGCATCAAGCTCTCTGAGAACCCAGTATTTCATGATCTGTCAAAACACATTGATATTCGGTGTCACTTTGTCAGAGACTGTGTCCAACGAGGAGTTGTGCAGTTGAGTTACACTCCTACAGGAGAACAGGTGGCAGACATCCTTACTAAAGCCCTTGGAAGAACCAAGTTCGCTGGGGATGGTAAAGAATGCATTTCAGTAACAGAAATGGATAAGTATCAGGTGTTGCAATGCTATGAGCAGCATGATGCAGCATTTGAGAGAGAGTTGCAGTGCAGATGCAATGTTGGGAAGAAGGACCAGCAGCAACACAGATGCAGAGGGAGTTGTTGTATAGATGTAGCAGTGGCAGTGGTATAGCCATGGGCAGCAGTACAAGATGCAGCAGTGCAGAGGATGTTGGGCAGGAAATCCAAGCATCAGCACAGGTACCGGTGTTGGATGATCACGGTGATGCTTAGTGGTGGAGTATTACTAGAGCACATTCCTCGCTAGGAGGGAGTGTTGATTTGGGGTAGCATCAGATGTGCTCTAGCCATGAAAATTGGTGGAGAGGCTAAAGCACATGAGATCTCCAAGACCCAGAAATGGTTTGGGGAAATTCTGCCAGGTGAAGGAGATATTAAAATCATTAATATTTTTAATGGGTTCCTAAGTCTAAACTTAGGAAAATAAAAATATTAATGGGTATTAATATAAAACTGGGTTAGAAGGTTCTAAATGACATGGATCAAGCCAAATCTAATCTTGGTCGTTGATTAGAGATGTAATCTCGGTCGTTGAAGACTCAACAGAAAAAGTATAAGAGGAGGCTTGAGGGTCAGTTGGAGATACACTAAGAGAGACCAGTCAGTTCGATTTCTGGAGCGGAGCTTGCTGAGAAATTCGAACTAGAAGACTGGATTGCAACAAGAGGCAGCAAGTACATAACAGAGAGGCAGGGATAGAGTCGGAGGACCAGCGCAGAGATCAAAGAGGCAGACGCAGAGCCACTCAGAAGGACGCGGAGGCAACTGGACTGCGCAGTAGCTGGAGGGCCTGCGTGGGTGACACAAAGACCCCAAGTGCTGACGCAGTGAGGCAAAGTGCTGACGCAGAGGGTCTGCGAGCTGCGCAGAGGCTAGCTGGACTGACGCTAAGCCTAGGAGAAACGTCGAAGGATTTATCTCTATTGGGTGAGCCAGTTTGGCACCCTAGTTGTATTCAAGAAAAGCTGATTAATAAATTCCTCCTCTGCTGCAACAGTTTTCCCGCATTAGGTTTTTCCGGGGACAATTGTCCAAAAGTAACTGTGTTGATGTGTTTGATTCTTGTGCATGTATTTGTTTCTATATAATGGTGTGATATCTGAAGTAGAATTTATTTTAATATTTACTGAAGGGATTTCGTAAATAACTTATTGGAAAATAAATAGGTAAAATAAATCAGTTGTTGCAGTAATAGAATTTTCACATGGATCATTTTCATCATCCGAGATGATGATACAATTTGATTCTCAGGGGGCTTGAACCAATATAACTTGTATTTTTGCCCTTCCTATTTAAATTTTACAAATTGCTTTTGATGGTTGGTAGAGTAAGTGCCTAGGGTTTGAACTTTGAAGCCATTGGATACCTAGGACCACATCCACTCCTCCTAATGGTGCAGTGTAGAACGGAGATTCTAGATTATAGTCTTGAATCTGTAATTTGACTTTATGGCATTTCCCTACTTTTTCAATTTTCTTACCATCAGCTACCATAACCTTCATGTTGGGCATGGGAAACGTGAAAATGTTGAGTCTTTTCACCATAGTTGAGTCCATAAAGTTGTGGGTGCTTCCAGTATCGATCAGAACCATTACATTGCTTTCTTGATGTGTCCTTTTAACTTTAATGTCTGGGGCTGAGATATACCTGTCATGCCCGATAATGACACTTGAGAAATATTCTCGTTATCTGATTTTGGAGAAAATTCTGGAGAATCTTTGTTTTCTTCTACGTCTGATTCTTCACTGTTCGAATCATTAATTGCTACACATTTATACAGCTTCTTGGTTTCTTTTCCTTTAGCACACCTATGTTTAGGGTCCCATTTTTCGCCACAACATTTGCACTTGCCCTCTTTCATTCTTTGCATTTCCAAGTTAGTTTTTTCTCCTTCACAAAGATGTGGTGGAACATGTTTTTTGTTATCTGTGTTCGCAACTTGGGGAAAACTTCATCTCGAATATGCTCTTTCAACTTTTGGCCACTGCATCTTTTCGTGCTTCTTTTCAGCTGCTTTCGCCTTCTACCTTGCTACTTCTATAGAAGTGATGTCATGAAGCTCAAGCTCAGCCTGAAGATGGGGTTTTAGTCCTGTGGTGTATGATTGAATGAGACGAGTTTTTGATAACCCAAGTACTCGTGTAGATAATGTTTCCCATTCTCGAGCGTATTTGTCCACATCTCATTTTTGTTGTAGTCTGGTGAGTATTGAGAAGAACTCTACTTCCTTGACACCTTGGAACCTCTTAAAAAATGCATTTTTGAATTGCTTCCAACTGATAGCAAGTGTCGTCTTCTTCCACCACATATACCAATTATATGCTTCACCTTCCATTTGCATGGACGCATGCCTGATCTTTTCATCATCATTGTCAATACTGTAAATCTCGAAATATTCTTTTGCTTTATTGAACCACGCAACAGTGCACTTCTCGTTACCGTCAAATTTGGAGACCTCAAGTTTTGCTCTTCGTTGATATGTAGCAACTGACAGAGTGAAGAAGGGGTATTGATTCGCGAGATGCATATTTGAGTAGTGATTCCAAAGCTGCATATTTTGAAAATTTGTGTTTACTATTTTGTTGATGGGGAATGGATGATGCTTTCGGAGACTCAGGGTTGTCATGTGAATCTGACGAGTTTGATGTATCCAAAGAATTAAGATGTTGAGTAGCTTCATTATTCTGAGGTATTTGATCAAGCGTAGTCTTCAACTTGTCACAAATACAAGTCAACATCACCATTGCTTGATTATGATTTAGATCCACCTTATTTGAAAGGATTGCATGATCCCTTTTAAATTTGTATGGTTCTACTCGAGCCGACTCTTTATTCTTTTGTTGTACCCTAGAGCTCCTTGATTTCATTGTAATGTCTAGCAACCTTATTCTCAAGATCAATCATTTTTTTACTAAAATCGGCCATCGACATTGATGATGACATTGATTGGGTATGAGGTGGAGTATAATTATTCAGCTTAACCCTCTTCAACTTGAAATTAAATTTTTTTTAGTTAATTAAATTATTATTATTTTTTTCTTTAATTAATTATCTTTTATGTTTTAATTTTTTTATTTAATTAAATTATTATTATTATTTATTTTTTTAAATAATTAAAATTAATTAATTAATTTAATTATATAATGAATTTTTTTCATAAAATATAGTATCACTTGACTATATACTATATAGTTATATAACCCTTACGTTCCAAATGATGGAGTGGATAAGATGTGTCAGTTGAACGGGTTGAATAATCCACGAATGTCACCAAGTTGACCCGAGAACGCGATCAAGAGGTGTGGCGTCGGCTGTCGGAGAAGGGGCTAACAGCGGACGATGGAGAAGGTAGTAGCAGCAGAAGTCTTGCACGGTGGTTGTGGTTAGTGGCAGGAGAACGAGGCAGAACAGGACGCAGATAGCAGCAAAACAAGGTGTGGACAAAGGACGCAGATAGCAGCGGAATGAATAGTGAGGGAAGAATGACAGGGTTGTGCAACAGGGGAAGCGCTCCGAGGATCGACTTTGCTCTGATACCAAATGAGGTGAATCACTCTGAATAAATACATATATTATTGATAAATTGAAATATGATTACAAATGTGGGAGACCCCCAGCTTAAATATTGCTTGGGTGCCTCTTGGTGAATGGAGCATGCCCTTTGCCTAATTAATTACTAATTATAGACTTGATTAATTTTTATAGATTAATTTTTATATAACAAATTTTGCCTCCAGGTAAATCGAGTTGCTCTTTTGGTGCAGCGCTCCTAAACTTGAACACACAAAAACAATTTTCATTAAATTAAATCACACTCCAAAGTTTTAATTAAATCAAAACTTTCAAACTTGATTTTCCCAAAAGATTACATGACTATTTATTTAGAGGAGAGAAGTCTCTTGAATCTCTTCAAGAGAGACTTCCTCCTAGATATGTGGAGGAAGTTGAGAGCTATCCTCTCAATTTTAGGATTTTATCCTAACTTCCCTATCTCCTAATTAATTCTAGAATGACTCACTAATTCTAGAAAATCCTAGATTCTTTGATTAAATAATCACATAAAATTAGATATGAGATGCTCACGCATCATGCTACCCAAGTAGAAAAATTCCATGGCCTCTTGACCATGAGTCTTGTTGTCGTGTCTTCCAGGATCCCATATATAATTTTGTTCATGTTCTTGTCCTTCTACATCCGCTTCTTGAACTTTACTGTAACTCCAATCTTGCTTTTCTTGCTGCGAAACATTTGTCTTCACCATACTTCTGCTCACCATTTCAAGAGGAATTTCCTAACCACGAAAACCATCAAAAGAAGAGTACATGACCAGACCAGTATACCTTCACTCTTATCCCATGCTTGTAAACTTGTTTCCTGAACTCTTTGCTCTGCTTGATCGAAATTTGTCTCGATGTTGCCAACGAATTCTTCTATCTTCAGATTTACAACAACTTTTAGAAGTTGTCCATCCTCACATTTTTGGTTCATCATCCCTGACGAGCATTCCATTCAAGTATTGTTCTTCATCTCTGATAAGAACAAAATTTGGATTTTGTTCTCTTTCTTCATCTTCCTCAATCTTCATGACAGTTTCAAAAGATTGTTCATCACCTGTATCAAAACCTTTGTGAGCTGCTTCCTCATACTCAGTTGCTCTGAGTTCTTCCTTCAACCTGTATCTCACTTTCTATCTCTGTTTCTTTATCATGGCATAGAATTCTTTATCATAGAATTATTTATCATGGCATAGAATTCTTTATCATAAGAAGAGTATTTTTGCTTGGCTTGCTTGGCTTCATTAAGTTTTTCACTGTAGTAGGCAAGTGGTTTTCCTTGTTGACTTAGAACAGCTCCTATTGCAGTTCTATTGGCATCAGTGTCAACCTGAAACAACTTATTAAAATCTGGCAATTATAAAATAGGTTGTTCTATGATCTTTTCTTTAATAATTGGAAACTTTTATTAGCTACTTTTGTCCAATGGAATGGTTGATTTTTCTCCTTAATAGTTTCTACAATTGGAGCACATATGCCACTGAAATTTTTAATGAATTTCCTGTAGAAGCTTGCCAATCCACAAAAACTTCTTACCTCTGAAATGCTTCTTGGAGTTGGCCAATTGATTATGGCCTTCACTTTCTCCTGGTCCATCTTTAGGCCTTTTCTTGAAATCACAAAGCCTAAGTACAATAGTTCTATCTTCATGAAACTACACTTCTTTAGATTGATTAACAATTTCTCCTATTGTAGCTTCATTAAAACCATTTATGATGTCTTAGATGCTCTTCTTTTGATTGACTGTAGATTAAGATATCATCAAGGTAAACTATAACAAATTTTCCAATGAATTCTTTTAAAATTTCATTCTCTAGCCTCATAAAAGTGTTGGGAGCATTGGTAAGTCCGAAGGGCATTACCAACCATTCATATAAACCATTATTAGTTTTAAATGTTGCTTTCCATTCATCACCTTCTCTAACTCTAATCTAATGATATACACTTTTAAATCTATTTTAGAAAAATATACAGCACCACTTAGACAATCTATAAGATCATCAATAAGGGGTAATGGAAACTTGTACCTGATTGTAAGTTTGTTGATTGCTCGAGAATCTGTGCACATTCTCCATCCACCATCCTTCTTTGGAGTTAATACTATTGGAACAACACATGGACTTAAGCTTTCTCGAATAAGACCTTTATCTAGCAAATCCTGCACTAGATTTTTAATCTCTTTGTTCTCTTTTGGAGTGTAAGCTGCTTTGTTTGGAAGGCTAGCACCTGGAATAAGATTAATATGATGGCTAATGCTTCTAATGGGAGGCAATTCATCAGGCAAGTCATCCACTACAATATCAATGAATTCATTCAACATATTTTTAATTTCTTCTAGAAGATCATTGAAATTTGTACTTGTGAGGACTACCTTTGGCTTACCGATCAAAGCAAAATTTATCTCTCATGCTTGATTTCTTGAAGAAATTCTTTCCTATTAAGTAGCATTACCTTAGATTGGTCTTCTTCTGGTGCTTTTTCATTCTTCAAAGGCAAAAGTACATGCTTTTCACCATCCTTTTCAAAAGTGTAGGTATTGCTCTTTCCATCATGCATTGCTTTCTTGTCATATTGCCATGGCCTTCCAAGCAAGATATGACATACATACATAGGCATAACATCACAAAGAACTTTATCCTTACAACTTCCTATTTGAAACTCCACTTCACATTGTTCATTAACTAATATCTGATGTCCTTTTTGCAACCATCAAACTTTGTAGGGAGTAGGGTGTTTAGTTTTTCTTAATTTTAACTTTTCTACCATTTCAGTAGATACTAAATTATCAGCACTCCCACTATCAATGATAACTTTACAGCATCTTCCTCCTGACTTACAGATAGTTCTTTTCATCATCAAGGATTCACCAGTTTTAGGCGCATTTTCATGTGTGGAGGATTGTATCAGTTTGTGTTATACGTGTGCTTCCTTGATTAGAAAATCTTTCTAGACATTCATTAGCCTTGTGACCAACTTTGTTACATATATAACATCTTACCACAAAAGATCGACCTCTACCTCTTTGATATGGTCTTCGTCCTCTAAAGTCTCCTCTTGATGATTCTGCCTGTTGTGAACTGCTGCCTTCTTCTCTTTGAAATCTTCCACTAAAACTTCCTCTGATAAGCTTCTTCAACAGTTTTTACAGACAAAACATCCAATTCATCTTGTAGTTCAAATCTTAGGCCATTAATGTACCTAGCTAGTTTTTCGTCATCTGCTTCCATATGACCAGATCTTATACTCAATCTATAAAACTCCTCTGTATATTCTTTTACAGACATAAATTTCTGCTTGAGATTTTGCATTCGACGAAGAAGATTTAACTGATAATCTCGAGGAAGAAATTTACCTTTTAGCTTGGCCACCATTCGATCCCAACTAGTGATCTTTCCCTTGTTTCTATTTCTCCATTCGGCTTGCACACTATCCCACCAAAGTGCAGCATGTCCCTTTAATCTGGTCACTACGAACTTAACCTTCTTCTCATCAGCTACATTTTCATAGTCGAAATATGTATCCATGGCGCCAATCCAGTTAATCAATTCTTCAGGATTTAAATTTCCTTCATACATAGGCACATCCAATCTTGGCTTGGTACTTATTCCTGCAATCATCTTGACCATCTTCTCTTTTGGAGTTTCTCTTCAGCTTCTTCTTTTGAGCTTTCTTCTGCTTCAATGATATCACCGATGTTGACATCTCTTTGACATGTTGTCTCCAATGCGTCCAATCTAGTTCTCATATGTCTTACTTCATCAAGCAGAACTTGATTTGTAGTTGGCCTTCCTCGACTAATTCCAACTCCTCTGGCTCCTCTAGCTCTATGGGCCATTTCTATTTTTATTTTTTAATTAAAATAAGGGATAATAACCCTTTCTTAAACTCACTCTTAATAATAAAAGAAATTTCACTTCATAGATTTTATGACTTTTCAAAATAATAATTAAATATTGAAAATACTGTCGAGGGGGAGAGGAGGAGAGTCTGGTGTAGCTTGCGCGCGAGGAACCAGATAGCGGGAGCCTAGTGCAGCCTCGGAGGGTGGTAGGAGGAAGCTTGGGGAGCACGTGAAGAGCCACAGCCAACCACGAGACTGCGCGCAGTCCAGAGCCATGGCCCCAAGAGGGGGCCGCAAAAAGGATTCACCCTTTCCACCTGAGCTAGCTGCATTCCGGGATCTGGTTGCCGCATGCAATAAATAGCCAACAACCGAAAACCAGCAGAAGTTTGTAAAAAAATGGAATCCATCCCCATAGTTGCTCTGCCGACTAAAGAACCTTGCAAAGCGGCATTAAACCTAGCAGATCAAGGGCTTATTGGACAATTCATAGGCTTATGGCCCTCGCCTAAAGCTGTAGAAGCCTGGGTGCAAAGGAACTAGCGACCTCTAGTCAAGGACGGAATAAAAAGCCATTTCGTCGGCAAAGGCTTCCTTGTATTTGTATTTGAAGCAAGAGAAGACAGTAACCTCATATTCAGAAACAGCCCATATTTCATGGGTCCTCAGGGTCTCTATCTGAATCAATGGACACTAGACTTCAATCCGACTCTGGATGTGCCCTCGGCTGTCCCGATCTGGGTGCGATTGCCCCATCTACCTCTGCACTGCTGGAACCCTAAATCCTTAGAAACCATAGGCAACAAGCTAGGCAAATACATTGATCGAGCAAAAAGAAGAGATCAGTGCTCCTGTGCGAGAATCTGTGTAGAAGTAGACCTGGAGGAAGGTCTCCCTGAGGCCATTAAACTCACAGTGGCTGATTGGACACACATACAAGTGCTAGACTATGAGCAACTCCCATTTAAATGCTGGCACTGCCATGGCTACCGGCATTTTGCCAAGCATTGTAAAAGGAAATCAGAAGATGGAGTTGAGAAGGAGAAAGGAGATCAATGGACTCAAGTGCAGAAATCAGGAACAACTAAGCAGAGCAACAGGAACAAAGGGAAAGCCTTGCCAACTGGGAGGGTTGCTCCTCCCAAAGCCCAAGCAGAAGGAAGCTCAGTCCCACCAAGAGCAGACAGATCCACAAATCCCTTTAAATACTCAGCACACCAAAAAAACTCCAAGATCCAGCAGATAAAGAGGTTGAACAGCAGGCTAACAACATGGAAGAAAACAAAAGGCAAGAGGAATCAGTCCCTCTCCAAATCGCACCCCCAAAAGGTACCTCTAGCTCCCCAACCTATGCAAATATGACAAGAAAGAAGACCCCAGAGATATCGAGATCCTTGGAAGATGAAACAACTGAGAGGCCCTTGAAAAGAATGAGGAGAAAATCTCACAGAGAGGCCAGAGAAGAAGAAGAAAAGAGACAAAAAATGCAAGGCAACCAGGCCACTATAGAGATGTCTATCGGCAGAAATACTAGAACCAGGCCTCCCAAGGGAGGTGTTGCCCCAACCCATACCAGTAAATAATGCGATTAGTCTTTTGGAATTGTAGAGGACTAGGGAACCCATCAAAAGTTGAAGCAGTCAAGAGCCTATTGAAATCAAAACTTCCCGAGATCCTCATGCTCCAAGAGACTAAAATAGAAGGCGAAGCCCTTCTGGAACTCAGCAAAGTAAAATGGAAAACAAAAGCTGGAAAAGCAGTAAGTGCTAGAGGTACATGCGGTGGGTTAGCCACTCTCTGGGAAGCTGACAAATTTCAGCTTGAAAGCTCCTTTCAGACGCAGCACTGGATTTACACTGAACTCCGACACCTATCAAGTAAGATAAACTTTGTTCTCTTTAATCTCTATGTACCTGTCCTATATACAGAAAAGGAACAATGCTGGCAAACTTTGACTAATTTTTTGGAAGCATACTCCATCAACAATATAATTATTGCCGGAGACTTCAATCTAATCCTAGACCCAAAGGAAAAAAGAGGAGGAACTAGCAGCAGGGATCGCTTTCTTCCCTTAGTGGAAAACCTGATTCAACAATGGGATTTATTGGATTTCAAACCAAAAAAAGGGCTATACACATGGACAAATAACAGAATAGGGGAGGAGCACATATCAGCCAAGCTGAATAGATTCCTTCTTCAGAGTTCCTTCCTCTCCAAGAAGTTGATCATCTCCACAAAAATTCTGCCAAAGTGGAACTCAGACCATAAACCCATCCTCCTTCTACTGGAAGAAGAAGAAAACCTGGGGCCAATCCCCTTCCGATTCAGCACATTATGGGCAAACAGAGAAGGGTTTTTGGATACAGTGAACAAGACATGGTCCATCCATGTTCTTGGATCACCCAGCTATGTTTGGGAGCAAAAGATAAAAGCCACCAAAGCAGCCCTGAAGCAATGGATAAAAAAGCCAACAGATTCTCCCACTACCCAACGAAAAAAGAGCACAAAGCAGTTGTTGGATCTCCAAATGGGCCTGGAGATTCAAGACATAACCAGAGCAAAAATTCATAGTGAGCAAGAACACCAAATCAACACCCTCCGAACATTTAGAGAGGAGGAAGAATACTTGAGGCTCAAGTCACGCAATCTCTGGCTTGTGTCTGGAGACAAAAATACAACCTTCTTCCACAAGCAAATTCGAACCCGTCTTTCTAGAAACCACATTGCTGAAATCACCTCGCCAGATGGGACTGTTCTCAAAGGAAAAACTCTGATAAAAGAGGCGGCAACCTGTCATTTTCAGTAGTTGTTCAAAGAAGAAGGCGCGAAGGATGATGAGGAAGCTCATGACTTCCTCGAGCACGTTTCAAGGATGGTTAACAAGGAGGACAACACATCACTCCTGAAGCCATTCACTGAAGAAGAAATTAGCAATGTCATATGGAAGATGGAACCAGACAAAGCCCCAGGACTTGATGGATTCTCAATACACTTCTACAGAATCTGTTGGGACATCATAAAGGATGATTTGTACCGAATGATCAAAGGATTCCTTCGAAAAGCCAAAGTGGGAGGAAGCACAAACTCCACCTTCCTAGCTCTAATTCCCAAAGAAGCCAACCCGGAGGCGTTCGACAGATTCAAGCCAATCTCGCTTTGTAATGCGTCCTACAAAATTCTCACCAAGTTACTTGCTAATAGAATAAAGCCTCTGCTAGAAAAACTCATCTCGCCTAATCAAGGAGGGTTTGTCAAAGGCAGGCATATCCTAGACAATGTGATACTGGTGCAGGAAATCATCCATTCCAGTCATCAACGCAAAGAGCAAGGTATGCTCATCAAACTGGATATGGCGAACGCCTTCAATCGAGTAAGGCACTCCTTCCTCCTCCAAGTTCTTTCTACATTTGGTTTTAGTTCTGAATTTGTAAAATTGATTAAAGCATGCATTGGAGAACCTTGGATAGCCCCTCTAGTAAATGGCAAGTCGACAAATTACTTCAAAGCCTCGAGGGGAATCAAGCAAGGCTGCCCTCTGTCCCCCTTCCTGTATATTTTGATGGTAGACTCTCAAAAAGCCGAAAGCTCACAAATGAGAAGCTCAATGGGACACTTCCTGGTAACCGGAACAACCCCAATCAATCATGCCTTGTTCGCCGATGACTTTATCCTTATGGGAGGAGCCTCCATTAAAATAGCAAGGGCCTTCAATGGAGTAATCCAAAGCTTCTGCAAAGTCTCCGGAGCTATAGTCAACAAGAGGAAAAGTGCAATGTACGACTGGGCGATAGACCAGCAATCTATACTCAAGATTGCCCAAGCATTGGGCTTCACCGAATATGTCTCTTGGGAAAAATTCAAGTATCTTGGCCTCCCTTTAACCTTGGGCACCACTAAGGCCCCTCATTGGATGGAAACTATCAGCAAAATCAAGGCAAAAATGACTACTTGGGGTAGACAATGGCTTACCATAGCCGAGAAGCTCACTCTGGTCAAGTCAGTTCTCTCATCCCTTCCTATCTACCAGGCTTCGTTCCTTTTAGCTCCAAAAATGATCACCGAACAAATAGCAAAGTTGATCCGAAATTTTCCATGGCAAGGAGGAAAGGGGAACCAAAAAAAAAATCATATAGTAATCTGGGACATAGTGAAAAGGCCAACATTTGAAGGTGGACTTCAAGTAAGAGATCTTGGGTTGGCCAATTTGGCAATGGGAGGGAAGATCCTCTGGAAAATCTTCTCAAACCAAAGACACCCTATAAGTCAAGTTCTAGTTAAAAAAATATCTGCACAGACTCTCAATAAAGAATATGGAAGAAGGAACTTCCCACAAAGGAACCACGTTGTGGAAGTTGTGCAGCCAAGGCTGGAAATTCTTTAAAGATCAGCTCTACAGAATACCAGGAAATGGGAAAAGAATTATAGGCTGTGGGATGACAAGATCATGGGCCTCCAACCCCTAAATCTTGCACCGGAAATAGCAGACTTGCGTAACTGGGTCATCCAAAAAGGTATCCACAAAATTGTTGACATATGCACTTGAGATTCAGCAGGGAACTGGAGTAACTGGGCCCTCCATCACCCCCCTGATTGGATGCTCCCTCAACTCCATCAATTACTAGATAAACTATATAGTCTGGCTCCTGTGCATCTCCATTCGAGGGACAAGTGGGGCTGGGGGATGTCCGGAGCTTACTCAGCACGGTTGGGCTTTGCAGCTCTACAAGAACAACAACATCAGATCCACACTACAAAGCTTTGGCAGCATGTTTGGGACCCATTTGGACTCCCAAAAATCAACTTCTTCTGTTGGACACTCATGCACAGAAGGACCCTCACTGGAGATAACTTAGAGAAAAGAGGGACTCATTGATCCCCACAGATGCCCTCTCTACTGCAAGGCCCAAGAAACGATCGATCACCTGTTCATAGACTGCCCCTTCTCTCAAGAAGTCTGGCTGAAAGCAATGATGGGGCTCAACTACCAAATCCCAGAACAGAGTTCAGTTGATAGTCTCTTTGCAACATGGAAGGAACACTATCCTTACACTCTGAAAAGCAAATCAACATGGAATAAATTCTGGAATGCAACCCCAAAATATATCTACTGGGGAATCTGGTTGGCAAGGAATGAAGCCATCTTCAACAACAGACTACAATCCACCAACTCAATGGTTGCCAAGGCCAAAGCTCTGCTACTGGAAACTTTTGAAAATAGACCATATAAGTCAGACAATTCCCTAATCCTTGAAGAGCTCAGCTGGATAGGTGAATCCCTGAATCGGGCCAGCATCAAAAAGAATATCTCCTTGCCAAGTCACAATCCAGAGTGGCAGCTCCAGATCTCTAAGGAGGATTTTAAAAAGTGGTGGAAAAATTAGGGCAAAGTCACGATATTCTTCGACGGAGCCTCTAAAGAAAACCCGGGGATATCAGGTGCAGGCGGAACAATTTACTCCAAAGATGGGCACAAATAAGATAGTTTCTGTTGGGGCCTAGGGCAAAGCACTAACAATCAGGCCGAGATTCTCGAACTGTTCAAAGCGTGTCCGCTGGCCCTGAAGAACAGAGGGGAAAACCTTCAAATCTTCAGGGACTCTAAAATCCTAATTAAAATCCTTAACACGGACGACCAACTCAATAGCGCTGCTCTAAGCAAGGCCCTTGAAAGAAGAAGAAAGTTGACTCAAAAATTCACTTCTTGCTCATCCTACCATGTCCTGAGAAATTTGAACAAGGAAGCTGATATAATGGCCAACAAAGGATGTCTTCTACCTCAAGGTATGCTAGCAAAAAACGATGAAGAAGCTGAAAGGTACCCAATTCCTTAACAAAAAAGGAGAGTTGAACACGAACATGTTTGACAACGCAGCGAGTCTGAATCACTATGCATAAGCACTATCTCCATGATCTACAAAACTTAAATGAGTGCAGAAGAATACGCAAAACCAAGGCTCTGGCACAGCCTGACAATCACAGATGAGAAAGAATGGGAAAATGGCATGATGGATTAACATCGAGCGGAACCGACAGGTTAATGGTTTATCGCTTGGGCCATCAGTGATTTGGTGTTTTAGCAGGGCACAGAATTGAATTCAAACGAAGGTCGGTTGGTTATGAAGCGGGGAGTGGTAAGCAATTAAATCTAACCGCTTATGGCTGTTGGACAGTATTTCTCAAAATGGACGCGATGTACCTAAGGGACTGATGCGTGGCAGGACAAAACCGCCCTTCTCACGCGCTTCTGAGGTGTTAAGGGTCGGACAGTGCAAAACGCGAAAAGCGTCGGATCCGGGCGAGGGAAGATCTATGGTTATCGTGCAGTGAATATGGAGGGGAGTTAATGATGTGGGGAGTGGTTTGCGATTTTCATCGCACTGTTTATGGCTGTTGGGTAGAATTTCTTAAACGGACGCGATGTATCCGAGGGAACACCGCGTGGCAGGACAAAACCGCCCATTTCACACGCTTCTGAGGTGTTAAAGGTCGGACGCGAGGGACGCGAAAAGTGTCGGATCTGGGCAGGGGATGATCTAACGGCTATCGCGCGCAGAACAAGGTGGGGCGTTAATGACATGGGGAGCAGTATGCGGTTTTCATCACACCGCTTCTGGCCGATGAGCTGTTTTTATTAAACGGACGCAATGTACCTGAGGGAAGAATGCATGGCAAGACAAAACCGCCTTTCTCGCGCACTTCTGAGGAGTTAAGGGTCAGACAACGAGGGACGCGAAAAATATTCGATCTGGGCGAGGGAAGATCTAACGGTTATCGCGCGATGATTATGGTGGGGTGTTAACCTTGTAATGGGGTCGAGTACGGAAGAGTTGCGGGACACAAAGGAGGTGGGGTTAGGATATATATTAATATAGTTTAATATATGTGGGTTTATACTATTTGGGTTGGGATTAATACAAGTGCAGGAATTATATTAAGTCAGGCAAGTTTCAAAGCAACAAAGAAAAGCGGAAATGTAAGATTGGATATACAGAAAACAAGAGCAACGCAAGAGCACTCAACCACTCCAAAAGAATCAAAAACAACAGCTAACTTCTATTACTAAAGCCAGATTATGAGGATTCTAAAAAAGCCAGAAATCTCTCAATTGACTGTAATAGAGGTTGTTTGGCCATGCCCAACCTCTGTTATAAATAAAATTCAACCGTTTCTGTTTAAAAAAAAAAAATATTGAAAATACTTTATGAAGCATCTAGCATAAAGTCACCTTATGTAGTCTCCACTTACATAAAATTATATTAATAATCTCCACTATATATTTTTAAAACTATCACGGTGCTTCAACGTGAAAAAGAGATATGGTAATTCGATGAACAAATAATCTTCAATGTAATTACTTCAACCTTTTTCCAATGATGTATGCATCCACACATTAATACATAGAACTAGATGAAGAGACTATCGTGACACTGCCCATACCCGTGTTGTGCTCCATGTCGTATATCTAAAATAGCCAGCAACAAATGCAGCGTTCAACCTCCCTGCTTGCAGAGTCATGCAAACAACAACATATGCACTGTGTATACACTATCAGAAAACACCAGTGCGTATTAAATCAACATGAGATGTGCTCTTTGTTGCTAAACTCGAACTCCTGTGATCACACTATTCAAAAAAAATGCTATTGCAGCTTCAATCAACGAAGCCTTGCGGCTGAAATCAATCCAAAGTCGCCTAACGCTCTAGGCCCTGCACAAAATCCTCCTTAATTGCCTTGCTCACCCTTTCGACCCGCTCTCACACACAAGCCCTCAGCAGCACAAATGCAACAATTAATTCCTTAAAATCGCACACAACTGGTTCTCACATGCAAATTCTCGGCAGCACTCGCTTTCTGCAATACGACAATTTCTCAAACGAGCTACAAAGAATCTCACTCTCAACGCTAAACCTTATGTACCACACTAACATCCGTGGCTTACTCCAGTGATGACATACTTCATAGCATCAACAATTCTCATTTCCATACCAAACTAATGCGGCACAAAAATTAGATGCTCGATTCTCATAACCACTCTGATACCAAAAATGGTGCAACGCTTCCAAACTTGAACGCGCAAAAAAAACTTTCATTAAATTAAATCACACTCCAAAGTTTTAATTAAATCAAAACTCTCAAACTTGATTTTCCCAAAAGATTACATGACTATTTATTTAGAGGAGAGAAGTCTCTCGAATCTCTTGTAGAGAAACTTCCTCCTAGATATTTGGAGGAAGTTGAGAGCTATCCTCTCAATTTTAGGATTCTATCCTAACTTCCTTATCTCCTAATTAATTCTAGAATGACTCACTAATTCTAGAAAATATTAGATTCTTTAATTAAATAATTACATAAAATTAAACATGAGATGCTCCTGCATCATCTTTTGAAGCAATTGCGCAGTCCTCTGCACTACCTCACTGGAAATAACTCATCCTCCTTGATGTCGCCTCTCTGGATCTGGAAAACTTCCTCTGGATCATTGTCTTTGCCCCTCACTCTCTCTGCTTCAATCTTTGGCTCTCCAGCAACTGCTGTTGCTCTCTGGAAATGGATCTGCCAAGGAAATTGAATTGCTTAAGTGTCTTCTCCATCGCCACATTAATCCCTTCTTCTATCTTCCTATTGGGACTCCAACGGCCAAGATTAAATCTTAATCAATGGCTCAAATCATTTCTGGATCAATCTGTGTAAGTTTCTAGAGAATTCTCACCTTGACTTAATTAATTCGGATTAATTAACCAATTTTCCTAAGTTTAGACTTAGGAAACATTTAAAAATAGGTTAATAATATAATTAAGTCATTTCTAGGTGGAATTTCCATAAACGGTTTTTGGGTTTTGGAGATCTCATGTATTCTAGCCTCTCCACCAAATTTTGTGGCTAGAACACATCCGATGCTACAGAAACTAACACTCCCTCTTAGTGAGGACTGTGTTCTCTCTTGTGTTGCACATCCGCCACAACACCCTGTCTTTGTATCACCTCCTCTCACGTTGTTGATGTCTAGCTACTACTGCCCACCAACTACAGCGCAACTCTAATGTTGCATATGTGTCGCTGCTGACATTGCTATACTGTTGTCAACTCTGCAACTTCCTCTCATTTGTTGTTGCTGCAACTACAACTACTGCAACTGAGAAGCATCCAAAATACTAAATCATCTTTGTTCAGTATGATGCATCTGTCTCCTGAGTCCTGACTGCTACTAGCCTCTGCACTGTCACTGAAGAATCTGTGTTGCTGCTAACTCTGCACTGAGCCACCTGCTCTGTTGTCAACACTGCACTACGCTCCTCAGCATCTGACTGCTACTAGTCCGCAACTGTCACTCTGATATTGACTGCATCAACTGCCACTGATCCATCCTACTACTAAATATTGTGGGCCAGGTAATGATCCATGAACTGTATTCCTCAAGGACCCTGCCCACTCTCTATATCTCTCTGGGGCTACAGCACAAAATCACCCCACCTCACTCCTGGAGGTATATCTGCAAACATAGCAAACTCTTCCTTTAGCCTAGAGGAAAGCTTGTCTATTTCCATTGAGGTGCCTGTTGATCTTGCTTGTCCTTCTTCTTGAGAGGACACTGGGTACTGTAGCAGCCAAACTCGCCACATTTGAAGCACTTGACCTTCGATAGGTCCTTATTTTTCTTCTTCTACTCCCCCTGCCCCTAACTGGAACCCTTCAATGCAAGGGCCACATTCTCCTCTTCCTTCACACCCTTCGATCCATTGTTACTGCTGCCACTGATGGAGCTCTTTAACAAAGCTTGCTTCAACTCCTCTTGCTGCAAATCGGCCCACATCCTGTCCCATTTTGGCAAAGTGTCTGCGCCAAATATACTTTGGACAAACACTTGCCAATCCTCTGAGACACTATTTACTACCAATTACACTAGCTCTAATGGTTGAGGTGTTGCTCCAACAGTGACAAGTTGTTCTCAAACCTACTAAATCCTTGTGAGGAAGGGATTTATGCCTTCTCCCTTCTGCATCCATATGCATCTCAACTTTTCTTCCAGGAACGTTTTTCGTTGCTCGGAAGTACCTTGATATAGCGTGGAGAAAGCTACTTGCATCTCTCTGGCTGTACCTTTATCTGCCAAATGTGAGACTATATGATCTCGGACTCCATCCAATATCAACCGCTTCGCCCTTGCCATCTCCTTCTTGTATTCCTTGAGTTGATCTGCATCCTGGGGAACTGCCACCACATTATCTATGTAGACTTTCAAGCCATATTCATCTAGAAGGAAGGACATCCTAGCTTTTCAGATGATAGTTGGAAGCTCCATCCAACCGATCCTGATCTCTAAGCCTTGTTGTGGCCATCTCTGATCAAGTCGAAAACTCCCTCTTTCCCTCTGCTTGGTTGTTGCTCTGCTACTCGAACTTCCTTTTGGAATGCGTGGAACTGCAAGCTGCTACTGCCAATCTGCCACAGAAAAATCGAACTTCTAAGACTTGAAGTTCCTTGAGAGAAATTTTCCCTCTACTGTGTATGTTTTTCTCTTCCACCCGACATTGGTTGTGCTGCTGCAAAACCCTCTACGTCCAACCAAGGAATCTGCTTAGTGAAAATCTAAGTTGTAGAATTTAGGCTTCTGTGATCCATCATAGTTATAAGAAGAATTTCGGCGTAAATCACATATAGAAAATCTAAGTTGTTGTTGCTCCCTCTGACTACTGGAATCACTAACCCAGGCAACTCAACTTTTCGACAACCCTGCAACTAAAAATCGAATTCCTGCCCCAGCAATTCGGCCAGCCTGTCTGAGCATTGTGTTGCCTCTAAGAATTTCGGCTTGTTGCTCCCTCTGAGCAGAGAAATTCTTTCCTTCGCTTCGGAGCTTCCCGGCTGATCACTCACACTCTGATACCATGTGAAAATCTCATCTATTGCAACAAATGGAAAGTATTCTTCTAATTGTTAATTTAATTTAGCAATTTATTTGCCCATACAAACAACAAATAATTCTCCACTGCAATTTTCACAAATAAACTACGAAAGAAGATAGCGTTGGAAACTGAGAAAATTCTAGCACACACATAAAAACATGACAATTATTTTTGGACAATTATCCCCGAAAAAACCCAACTTGGGAAAACCGATGTAGCAAATGAGGGTTTTATTATTATGCAATAGTGAATTCTGAGTACAATCTATGGATGCCCAACTAGGAATCCAAACAGCCAAAAGATCTAGCCAAAATTATCTAAGGGAAATTCCCTTCTTCCACAAGCAACCCCGGCACAACTTTCCTTCAGAAAACTCGTCCTCTTGGACACTCTACGTAGTACTTGCGCAAGCCCTATGATGTCTAGCCTTTGAACTACCTCTGATGAAGTCGTTTTGCCTATCTCTGCTGAGGAAATCGCTTCTTCAACACTCTGGAACCTATGTCTGGCCTCTGAAATTGAAAACGATTTTTCCTCCAGTTAAATCAAGTTGCTCTTCTGAAGCATCTGCACTGCCTCACTGAGAATAACTCGGCCTCCTTGTTGTTGCCTCTCTGGATCTAGAAAACTTCCTCCGGATCATTGTCTTTGCCCCTCACTGTCTCTGCTTCGATCTCTGGCTCTCCGGCAACTGTTGTTGCTCTCTGGAAATTGATCTGCCAAGGAAATTGAACTGTTGAAGTGTCTTCTCCATCACCTCAGAGATCCCTTCTTATATCTTCTTGTTGAGAATCCAATGGCCAAGATTAAATCTTAATTGATGGCTCAGATCATTTCTGGAACGATCCATGTGAGTTTCTAGAAAATTCTTACCTTGACTTAATTAATTCTGATTAATTAACCAGTTTTCCTAAGTTTAGACTTAGGTAACATTAAAAAATATGTTAATAATCTAATTAAGTCATTTCTAGGTGGAATTTCCGGAAAAGATTTCTAGGTTTTGGAGATCTCATGTATTCTAGCCTCTCCACCAAATTTCGTGGCTAGAACACACCCTAAGTCACCGGATTCGTCCTAAACCCCCTGCGAATCCCGAATCCGACACGATTCGGTCCGGATTCGTGTCCAAATCACAGGACACGTCGTGTCCGAGGGCGTGTCGTGATTTTCAGGGGCGTGTTGCGATTTTAGGACATGTGTCCAGTTTCCAGGACTCGCTAAGCTCAATGCGGGAAAGAAAAGGGTGTGTTTGCTCATTAATATTTTCATTTGGCAAGTGATTTGTGCTGTTGTAGCAAGGAGTAGAGCATTTGGCAGCTTCATGATCAAGTATAGGCCCTAGTATTGATATGCTATTCATGGTAATGTTAAATTCTTAAAGTAAAAGTGACATTCTCC